>KI628596.1:87168-171659 GCA_000503235.1 Sclerotinia borealis F-4128 | reverse complement strand
AGCGAACTGTTTTTTGAATTGTATTATTTTATACATTTTGGGCTTAATTAAGGCTTTACTTTATATAAGGTAATGTGTTAGGCCCGAAGAAGTTTGCTTAGGGTGCTCTAGAGCATAAGAAGTGGGAAAGATTTCGCGTTGTGATTTTGGGTGTGATTTTATCTTATGATAGGTCGTTGAATAGTGAGGTAGCATATAATCTTTCTCACGTGACAATAGTGAGGTTACAATAAAGATATGCCTCTGAAATCTTTAATCCAACACCTACATTTAATCACAATTTTCTCGTCTTGGTACAGATATAATATCATTTTACAGTACAACTTCTCAACTTCCTTCATCTCAAAACTCTGTATGAAGGATGATTAAACCTCTTTCTCAAATTCCGATGCCTTTAGATTGTGATTTTGGTGGTTGAATCTCTCCCTCTCTATCCATGCTCTTATTTCATGGATTCTTGTCAAGTGGCTTGATGACTTCTCTTGCGGTGACATGTCTGGGCCAAGTCTATGCCATTATTATCTTCCATTCTTCAGTTTCCTACGAGGTAGACCTCATCTTTTTGAGCCTGACTAGTGAACGTCCCTCTTGCTGAGGACGACAGAGGATTCAATGTCCAAAACAGTCCACCGTCTAGGTTAATTTTTGCGGCCAAGTCCAAAAGCTTGATTGCTTGATGATATTGCATATCGTAGAGGCGATCTCTTGCAATATGGAGGCTTGGCCCATTGAAGTACACTCCGTTACACCTTCCACTTCCGCTCCCAAAAGGTTCAAAAAGTCTAAGGGCGAAATGTTCAAAAGAAACATACAACAGTGGGGATTCGCTGGTGGTCACCCACCCAACTACTAATCCACCGATCTGAAGCTTGTGTATGGCAGAGCGGACGGGATGCCCAATTCTCTTCAGTCTATGGTCGTATGTGGATGGTTGGGCGTTGTGTTGTTTCTAGATGGTATGAGTTGAATGGTGGTGAGGTGAGGTCCAGTACCTCCATCGTCTAATGAGCCACTTGCATCTTCATCAGCTTTGAGTAATCGGGCTTCAAGCTCTTGAAACTCTCTTTGATGAATGTTCTCTCCAACGTCTTCTTGAATCTCTTTCTAGTTAGTCGCTATGTGGCTGTCTTCTTTCATTCCAAAAGCCCATCATTGAACCACCGCGAACCAAGAACCAAGAACCAAGCATCCATCCTTTACTCTTCGTCAACCCACTATTTGTACATCACTATCTCAAGACTACCATATGATCACCATCTTCTGCTGTGGTTCTCCTGAGGCCTTTCGTCCCTAGAGACTTCTTCACGAACAAAAGTTCACCAAACTTCAAGACCTAGACCGATTACCATCGATCATCTTCTGTCGCTACCTCCCATGACATAGGAGATGATTCAAGCCCCATCAAGTCCCGCCACACCATACACGGCTCAATTCATCTAGTAAGTTAATCACGGTTCTCTCGAGTCCAAACACTACTTTATCCCCAACAAGAGCTCTCCAGGAGACTTCATCCAGAATACCGCCGAGCAACACTTTATCAAATCCAATTACCAGATGTTAAAATCGTAAGTAATTAACAATTCATATTTATTTTAGTAGGCTTGATGTTCACGACGACTCGGAACAATATGCAAAAGCCTGTAAGCTAGTCAGTGAACAGGTCTAAAAACTTCGAATATAACGAGCATAATAAATTCTTTCGGGTGAAGCTATATCAGAAAGATCTTATGAATACTCATCACTGGCGTTCACTGGCGTGCGAATTTTGCGGGACCTGCTGGAGATATCGATATAGATGCGAAAGCTAAAGATGAAAAATGATGAAGCGATCATGTGGTCTAGATCATCTTGGCAATTTGGAGCATATTGGTGTCATGATTTGTTGGTGATATGGAATTGTTTGCTCTTATTATTTTGATGGAATAAGAACTTCATCCAATCTACTTGGGATTAAACATAGCAGTTGTATTTGCGGATGTTGGCAGATATCAGATAAATTCCACGGTATTTTTAATCGATATTCTATATTTCATATTCTATCCTAATCACCTAAAAAATACTGCCTTAACAAGTTACAATAATCAGCTTGATCTATCCACCAATAATGATATTGATCGGTCACGGGAAGCTACATGTAACCCAAGACATTAATATGATTAATCATTTCTCTCATTCGGGACCTCGGAACATATGCGTGCGGTGAGTGCGCCACTCACATACAGTGTACACTGCTTACTGCATGTATTCGGAGTATCGCGCTTTCCCGCTGTGTGAGTGGGGCACATGTCACATCTAACAAGAACGTATTCTCTCTCAAGATCTAACTAACCTCCTCCCTTAACATTCTCACAAATCACTCATCTCCCATCAAAACATACTCTTCCAAAAAATGGCATTAACACACCTTGCTGTCCCGGGCAAAATCCTCGAACTCGAGGATGGCATCAAATATGCTTATATTCACATTGCAGCCGCTCCCTCCAAACCCACTTTTCTTCTCCTTCACGGCTTTCCAAGTTCGAGCTATGATTGGCGTTATCAAATTCCGTACTTGAAAGAACGTGGATACGGGGTTATCGTGCCGGATTTGTTAGGTTATGGCGATACTGATAAACCAACAGAGTTGGAACGGTACAAGAAGAAGAAGATGGCGGGGGATTTGATGCAGATTTTAGATCATGAGGGGTTGGGGACGGTTATTGGGGTGGGTCATGATTGGTGGGTGGCATTTCTTCGTTTGTGATTCTTTGCGCTTTTCTTTGGATGGGTTTTCTCGTCGAGCGGATTTGAACGTCCTTGCATATCGAGTAGAACTAATGTCATGTCGAAAAGGGGCGTGGGAATCTTGTCCGGTCTAGCGAACTACTACCAAGATAGACTGTCAGGATTAGTCTTCCTATCGGTTTCTTATATGGAACCCGGTCCATTTAATCTAGGCAAGTAACCTCCAGAGCTCTCAAGCACATGGAGTGAAGCTGACCGGAGTCCACACAGACGCTGCAAATGCCATGAGCGAACAAGCCTTTGGATATCCCACCTTCGGATATTGGAAATTTTTTAATGAAGATGATGCCCACGAGATCATGGGTCGTAATGTATGATTACATTCTGACTGATATTCACGTATAGAAGAACATACATGACTAATTGAAATACCATAGATGGAGTCCACAACATCCCTTATATTTCCCTCTGACCCTTCCACCTGGAAAACGCACTTGGGACCCTTGGGTGCCGCAAAAGCATGGATAACATCCAACACCATATCCCCCCTCCCAACCTGGCTTTCCAAGTCCGAGGCAGCAACCCACAACGAAATCTTCCAAAAAGGAGGGTTTGCCGGTCCATTAAATTGGTAAGTCCCCCCCTGCTAACATCCCTTTACCAATCCCATACTCAATCCCATCACACATCATCAACCCACACCTAAACCCACAACTCAGGTATAAAGCCACAGTCCGAGACTTCAATGTTGAAGACGATGCCAATATTCCCGAAAAACACATAGTGCAAAATGCACCCGCGCTCATCATCGTTTCCGACGAAGACTATATTACTCGAGCGGAGATAGCTTATCAAACGGCTTCGAAGTGGTTGCGAAATTTTGAAATCAAAAAATTCGAAGGGTGTGGTCATTGGATTCCGTTGGAGAAGAGGGATGAGTTGTCGGAGGCTTTGATTAGGTTTGCAGATGGGATTTAGGATGGCTTCGTAGGACTTTTGAGGAAAGTTGGGCGATGAAATAGGGGGCGCGGTGGTTGGTTGTGGGAATTAGGCAGTCGATGCGGAATGAGACTTTTCAGTGTTCACATGCGATATACACAATGAATCGATGAATGCAGATCGATAAATGCAGATTTGTTTGAAGCGTGACCACGCCGATATCTCGCTTAGCCATTGTATCATCCCAATTATACTTTGAGTAGGCGTTTCCTAAAATATGTAAAATTTGACAAGATATTACAAAAGTCACGTAAAGTGCTACAAGTCAACTTCCCTTCAATTCAGATAACACACACTGTACGCCGACCCCTCATATCATCAGACAAATCCAATCCTTATTTTTTCTCTCTTTTCGCTGCCCATAAGCCTATCATCGCCATACACTTCACCACCACCTTCCACATTCGAAGTATTAGTATTCCCCGACTTAGAACTATTGTCTGAGCCGTAATATTTTCGAACATAGCTTTTCAAAATAAGGAATTCTTTGTTAATCAGAATGCTATACTGAGTATGTAGGAAGACATGCGCCTATAATTGCTATGCCGGCTTTGATATCTAGCCGTGTAATAACATGCATGAATTGATCGACTGGGGAGTGTTTATATGCATTAGTAGGAATGAAGTGGTGGCATGTCATCGTATCTTGGAAGTTAAAGTGTGATGGGGGGAAGTTAGGTACTTACTATGTAGCGGACAAGGTTCGACGGAAAGAATGTTGCGGATGATGTGTAGGGCGAATATGCTGTGATTACTGTAAGTCTAATATAGCAGCAGATAGATATGTGAAGCGCGACTTTGCGAGTAAAGAGATGGAGAGAGAAATGATGATATTCCAGAGACAGAAGATAGAAACAGAGCATAGTTTGAAGGAAACAAAATGAAATAAAATCTCCGCACGATGCAACAACAAAAGCAGAGCTCCTCTCGTCTCAACGTCTCAATATAAAGTTTAACTCACAAATACAATACACATAGTAGAAAGATACACAAAATCAACCACTTCCTCCGGCATAACCAACCGAACCCAACAAATCCATAAACCAGCAAGACACGGCCTAAAACATCGAGAATCCAATCTAGGCTCAGGAATACGGTAAAACATATGCTGTAATATACAGATTCATCTAGTAGCGCGAGCAGATCGTCCGACGGGGTATGTATTCAGAGATTCGCAAGGGGTTGTCTCGATGAGAAAACCGGGGATGCTTCGCTGTACAGTACATAGAATAGAGCAAATAGAGTACTATGACTGCTGTGAAAAGGCACTTGAGTGTTCTATGAGTATTGATGCCGAGAATGCGGTTGTGGTACTCGAGTAGAATGAAATCGAAAGGTTTATGCTTATGATAATCGGATAATGTGATAGATAGGGTATAGATATAAATGGACTGATTGATATAGTAATATTTAGAATTTGAGGACTCGAACAGAGAGTTAGAGGAGAAATCTTTTCCTCATTGATGCATATCTATCTATCTTACTCACCATTACAAAGTTCATGAAAAGAAGAAAATTTTTACCGCGCTGCAGCAAGTGATCGCCTCATGTCCTTTCATTATACCTAATGAATCATCAAGTCAGAAGTCAGGATAACAGAACCGATCCCTCGAAAAATTAGGGTCGAGAACTCGACATACATACTCCAACTCTGTATCCCCAGCTGCGGATACTTGAGGACTTGAGCTGTTATTGTCATAATGAACCAATCGTCAATTCCAACGCTAGTCTTACATTCCCGCTTTGCAAACAGACGAAGAATGACGGCAATGGTTGTTATGACTGTTGTTAAAATTCCAATGGCTATGTATGGTGTGGTGGCCATATTCGTAGAGAGAGGTGAGGGTGTTTGCTATATCGGCGGCTGTAATGTTTGACATATTTATGTGATGAAGTTTGATGGAACCCCGATTCAGTGATGGCATGTACAATGAATGGTATTGCATCCATAAAGAGTGTTCGAGATAGATAGGTGGATTAAATAATGTACCGGTACTAAGTCATTGACTCTGCCTGAATATCGCTGCTCTCAATAACACTGAATGGCGGTTGCACAGCGTATTCCGTAAGTTGAAACATAAAGTCCAAGATATACACATAGGTATCTAGGGATATTTTTACCACTTCGCACTGCTCTATCTAGGCGATTGAAGATTTAATCTTCCTATTAACGATCCTTCAGCAAGAGGAGTGTTGGATGTCCTTTCACTTTCACTCGAATAATTTGGCCAAGACGACAGCAACAGATGCAACAGGCATTTCACATGAAGTAGTGACAAAGCTGCGCCGCACGACATAAAACAACGTGTCTAGAAATCCTATGACTGAATATGCACCACAAGGCTGACTAGAAGGATAATAGTATCATCCTACGGAGTACACTCCAAACAGGTTCCTTGCACATCAGCATGACAAGCTACTGCCAAGAGTGAGCTTTTCAAGGAGCCAGCCAGCCTGTCATGAAATAATGATCCGAGAATCCTAGTAGTAATAATAAGCCCACCCGCAACACTTTTATGCGGAATGAATATAACTTATACAGTAGACTAATTATAATATAAGCCCTAGACCGTGATGTGATGTGACTATCATCATTGAAAAAGACTGCAACTACTAGGGGCAGTATTTAGGACTGACTTGCAGTGACTTCCTTGAAGCTCGTAGATAAGGTTATGGCTGCGGACTCATTTCATAACGCCTATACTATAGATGAAAAAGCACCAGATCAACAATCAATATCGTTATCAATTTCTCACGCAATACTGCCACGCTATCGATATAATAATTTGATAAACCCAAACCAACCACACACAATGCATCAAAAACTTTCTTGTAATTAATATTCAGAACATGAATCGATATTATGCAAGGAAAGAGATCTCTTATATAATATACAAAGATCGAAGAATAGTATATAATCTACTCGAGTAGAGTAATAGAACAGAATATACTACTAAAATGAACATCAAATAGCAGGTAGGAGCGATATCTAGGGGATAAAAGCCAAGCTAACGACGTCGCGAAGCAAAGGAAGATGTGAAATTTCAAGGGGAGGAGTTGGGATAAGATGAGATCATATGTGAAGCTAGCCAGAAACCGAGAACTAAACACTCAGTCCAGGTCCAAATCCAAAAGAAAGAAAGAAAGAAACAAAAACTTCATTTCAAATTCCTAACACATAAACTCCATCCATCCATCCATCCATCCATACATTCGCCCTTGCTTGCATTGCATACAACCAAAGATAAGAAAGAAGGTACCAAGCATCAAGATATTTGTATCTGAAATCCATACATCCATGATTCTATCCATCCGGGCATCCGGGCATCCGCGCATCCATCTATACATTAGGGTAGATAACCAGTGCAATATCGCCATTCACCAAGTACTGTAAAACATATATGTAGATGATTCAAGAGAACGTGATTTGAAGTCAGAACAATTCAATGCTAACCAAACAAAAGCAAGCAACCACCCCAAAATTTGATCTGATTTCAGACAACGATAACATAAAATCCCATCCCATCCCATCCCAGAACATGTAATTTAGAAATTACCCTTTTGTTCCTCTGCTCATGCATTCTCATATCCAGACCAAAATTCTGAATTGCAGATTTCTCAACCGTCAATGACCATACTATCGCCTGTCAAGCCCATGAGGCTTTCCATTCCATCTTTCGGGCCGTCCATTTCCTTCTTTCCACCACCATCTGAATAGTAACCGCTTGCATTTCCATTAGCAGATAATATACCACCACCTTCTCTCTCTGTACCACACAACCTGTATTCATTAGATCCATCTCCCTTAGGTTCAATAATAGCTTCATCCAGTGCCCATCTCGCCAAAAACTTATCAACACCTAATCTATTTGCTTCTCCTTTTTCCATATGCCTACCTACATGTTCAGTCCAGTCATCCCAACTACCCGCACCCTCAAACAAATTTGAGCAATCCGCTTTAGGGCATGCGGATCTTTGAGGTGGTTGCCTTCTAGTTACCAAACACGAAGCTTGCATTTCCTTGACATGAGTTTCCCACTCTACTTGAAGCTTGGAGTCGCCTTTGGCAAGAGCCTTCTTGATAGCAAAGGGCGCATGCATGCGTCGGAGATGTTGGGTAAAGAGATCCTTGCGATTAAATTCATTGCCTTTACCTTCCGCAGTGGCTGGGGGACAAGAAGAACAGCGATAATACGTCAAGCAAAGATGTTGAGAAGCAATGTGGCGTTTCCACTCGTTCTTAGAGCCGAATGTACTTGTGCATCCCGCAAAGGAGAAAGCGCATGGGAATGGTCTTGTATGTGCAGCAGCAATATGTTTTCGCAAGGAAGATGAATCTTTGAATGGGGTATGACTGCACATTGAGCATCGAGTGTCTTGCTTAGGGCCTTGCTTTTGTGATGATCTTCGGGGTTTAGGTCTGGAAGCAGGCGAATTGAACTCTGAGTTGTAAATTTGATCTTCTGCTCCAGATTCACCTTGGTCTTGCGATGAAGCGGATTCTTCCCGACCACTTCTGAGTCCCGGCGAATCTTCGGACGTTATGTGCGAGTGATTTCGGTCATTTGGAGTCAGATTATCATGACTGACATGCCGTACATGACTCAAAGCCTTGAGTTGTTCGGCTGCTTCATGCATCTCGACAGAGGTTTCGACGTCATCTGTATGCTCAACGAGATTCGATGCACCTGTATCAGGATATAATACTTGAGGGATTGATTGAGGAGTAGAATTGATTGGATCTTGTCTCAAAGGTTCTGGTCGAGAGGGTGTTTGATGAACGATCTCTTGTTGTCTAGGTGGTTCTTGCTGAGCGGGTTCATGTCTTGTCATCAAAGGTGTAGATGCTGCAGCCTCACGAGCTTCAAGTAGGATTTTACCATCTTCTAATTCCTTGGATGTTGCGGCCTTGCTGACAGGGGAAATTGCTCCAATCAGATGTTGATAATCCGTTGTCATGTTGTGAGAATTGATATAACCCAAGAACAAGCAAATTCCTTCGGCGGCCAAAACGTTCCACACCGCAATTGGCATAGAAACAAGGAGAATGGTGGGTGGTCCGTGAAACATGCCTTCAACTGCGATTTTTGATGCTGCCAAAGGAGTATTATGAAGCCACTGCTTGAAAGATGCCATATCTTTACTCGGCTCTCCAACGAAAGTCGTACAAACCAATGCTCTGACTTCTTCAAAGGTTAGATCAGAATTTGAGTTGGCCTTGATTGGTTCTTCAGTACTTGATCCTTGGGCATTATTTTCTGACGAATCTGCTGGCGATCCCATCGATGTGCTTGGTCTCACCTCCTGGCTGAGAGGGGATAGTGAGATGCTTTGCAGTGATCCAGGGGTCAAGGAAAAAGACACCGGCATTCGCTCGTTGGCCGAAGCTGCCTTTCCTGCTCCATTTGTAAGTCCAGTATGTGCCAGGAAACCAGTGTGCTTTTGTGAGATGATCTCCTCATGAAGCCGTTGCGTACTGAAAGGACGGCCAGTACCAAGTTTATTAAGAGCTTCCGACAAGTGATATGTGAATGATCGTGTTCCTGATTCACGTGTGGCTTGGTCTGGACTATATGCAGCAATACCCTGCTTAATACCCTGACTTCCTGCAACGGATGAATCCGTAGTAGCGCAAGAATCAAGTAAGAGTAGAACATCGGGTTGCGCGTCCTCGAGCAAATATTTAATACCTTCCCACTTAAATTTTGGAGCTTCTTCTTGCGGATTGCTATTGCGCATCAGCGATAAGTCACAAGGCTCGATAAGCTCCAAACCTTACCAGGCCCAATATAATTGATGATCCAAACCTACAAACCCATACCCTGCATAGTAGACAATTAAGAGATTATCAGGCGCAGTCAACTCAATGTGGTGGGCAAGTTGCTTGACAAGTTTAATGTTAGGATTTGGGCCACTTGGAATATTCCAAGACTCGGTATGAAAATTGAAGCGTTCATGGAAAACCTTCTGTAGGAGCACAAGATCTTCCTCGACACTCAAATCTTCTTCCCATCTTAATAGAAGTACTGTAACACCCTTATATGGAGATCGATTCGCTTGCGCATAGATAAGCATTGCTGCATCTTGTAAATGACGGGCGAAAGACTCGAAGTCGCTCCGCTCGTTCGAAGGTGCGGGCTCTTGTAAATTTGGCATAGCTTTATAATCGTACCTAGCTTGAGGCGACTAAATTGCACATTAGCAAGATGTATCAGACACATTGCGATGAATTGTTTACTTGTTCTTGGGTAGATTGCTCCGGGACTTTGGGTGCGAGACGTCGTTTCTTGTTGGAAGGCTCCATCTCTGTGTCGCACAACGCGATATCAAATGCTGTCAGAGATGAAAGGAAAACTGAGTTATGAGAAGCAAAGCTTTTTTCAATTATCTCAAGGACAAGATGATTGATTGAAGATTTTGAATGATGTTGATGGAAGATGTTATTGTGTAAGGCTTCGTAGCCTGGCGAGGCTCTTTTCGAGGCTGAAGTCTTTAATTTTGCCGAGCACTAGGTAAGTTCGATAAGTGGATAAGTGGCAAGGGAAGGGGTACTGAATTCACGTGATCTATTTTGTCTTGGCTTCAATATGTTTGACAGGATACCATAATCCCTTGTGAGCCCAAAAACTACAATAGTCAATAACTGTGAGATAGGGCATTCTTGTTGTTTCTCGAGTCTTCTTCTATCTAAGTCCCATTTCTCTGTAACCTTAATATTATCATTGAGGAAGGTTGGGTAATCCAGATAGTCACGTCTCTCTTCACCCAATCAATACCAATAGAACTCTGTATCTTTGTATCTCTGTATCAAAGCAAATGCATAACACTCTGCAGCCAACCATTTGACATCATGGTACATTCAATGTAAGAATAGAGCAACGATATATCAATCATTTTCTGTTCTGTCTATCCATTGCGAATGCTATCTACCTATCAGAATCTCCTTTTACTAATGTCTTCGAAAGCAATACCTTGCAATTCATCGTTGCTCCTCGCTTGTCCCAATAGTTCAAGATTTCATTGTTGTATCGAGCTATGTATAGGTATGCTTCATTGGTAAGTTCTCCTTATTTCTGTTTGTGGGGATGAAGTGCCATCAAACGTTTCTGTGCCAAAATCGAAGAAGACCCCGAGAGATTGATGTAATAAAGCTCCGAAAGCTCCATTGAACAGAGTTGGTACTCTTGTTTCCGGGATCCATGTTACTCGAAAGTCGAGAAGTGAAAGGAACGGCCATACAAGGAGAGACCTCTGGATAGTAATGTATAAAGACCTGCGTTATCTTGCCACTCAAAAATCTACCAAAACTCATACACCAAACCTTGGAGTCGCACATACCTCTGCCGCAATGCACAAGCTCTCCATTCCGTTCCTAGGTCCATAGATCATTTGGAATGATAGTCATGTTTCTTGATTGCCCATTCCGGAAGCGCTTCACTTTCACCAAAGCCTTCGTCCCCATAGCCAGAAGCAATTGCGGTAGCAACAAGTGTTTTTCCGAGTTGATGAGCGGCACCTCTATAGCTAGGCTTCCAAAAAGTCGCTCTTCTGATGATCTCCCTCAATCCATCCGAGTAATACGCGCCAACGTCCAGGTCGAATTTGCGACAAATTTGAGACTGCCACCACATATCTTTTTCCTTGGAATTTTCTGGATATGATTCGATGTCGAAGTGTGAGAATGCTCCCTGCCATCGAATACCATGCAAATTCACGTTTGTAGGCCTGCAGAGATTGTATATACAAACCCCAAGTGAATAGAGATCGCTTTCAGGAGTATGGTATTGATTTGGAGGAAAAGACTCAAGCTGTTGGTTGTTTCTTGCAGGAGGATTCCAGAGGAGTTCAGGTGCCCAGAAATGTCTCGTCCCGCATGCTCCGGAATTTCGGTCATGATCATCAGTGGCCATACCAAAGTCACTTATAACCAGATAAGGATAATTCGAAGTTACGTGGCTCGTTCTTGACCGCATGAGAATATTATCAGGCTTCATATCGCGATGTACGATTGATTTCCAGCCCTTTACTGGTCCAGTCCCTCTGTCCTTTTCATTGGTAACAAATGACTTTCCACCCCAAAGATAGGAAAGAGCGTCGCAGAGTCCAGATATGGCGTGCCAGGCAAAACGTTCGGGTATACGAGCCGCCTCATTTGTGTGTAGACATTGGGAATAACATTTGATGAGGTCATCCAGAGATCCTAGATTGCAAAACTCGAGATACAAGGATGCGCTCGTTGGGTGTACCGTATCAGGAGCTATGAAAGCGCTGATATAGTTTGCCAGACCACCATGCTTCATCCTGTGAGTAATCAGAATTTCAACTACACCGAGACCAGGCTTTCCATTTTGTCGTGTTTCCAACGAATCTTTTTTAAATCTCTTCTCAACGTAGATCTTGCTCGTGGCCTTAAGTCGCACCACATGCACTCCTCCGTTCATGCCGCCTATGTCACCGTCACCGCTGTCGATGGTATGCACTATTTTATACTGATGTCGTATGTCCTCATTTAAGATATTTTGATGTCGGGAATTTTCGAGGGCTCCTATAGAATTTTTGGTTATAGTCGCAGATTCTCGAACCAGTCTAGAGACTCCGAGAAGTTGAGAGTGTATCACTTCTTCATCGAAACGCGGATCATCCCGTGATCTTAACTTAGTATGCGTGTTGTAGTAATATTCATAAGGTTTTGAAACAGACCTATCAACCTTAAGATGCCAAGGCTTTGGAATCACACCCAACATAGGATGAACATAAGTCGATTGACCCGCAGGCCCACGGAAGTAAACTCGATTGTCATCATCAAATTGACCGATCCATCCAGGAGGTACATTTGTCATTTCCGGAAGGAGTGGGTTTACCATGTTGCTGGAAACTCCTTGAATGAAATTGAAATTTTGACACCTAGATGGATCTGTTTGAGAACATAAATGTTGTTATCCCTGCGGTGTGTGTGTTAAGAATCTAAAGACAGGTACGGGGAAACAGAGGCGAAAAAGAAGACTGTAAATCGAAGAATAATTCTTGTATCATGAAAGTATGTTGCGGTGATTAACTGTGAATCATCCCTCCACAATTGTTCATTTGAAGCGCTAGGGGGGGGGAAACGTGAATCTGAAAACTATACCAGTCATCGTATAAAGCCAAAGTAAATGAAACCAAGAGAATCAATAGACTAGCGCAATCTTCTCCTCCATAGTCTATTGATAAAATGTCAACTCGAAAGAGTATATATAGTTTCGAGCTGTGTAAACGGAGAGGGCTCAAGGTTAAGCTCCACCCTATCGTTACAGATTTCAGGACCGGAGAAAAGAATCCTAAAAAAGCCTTCGTAGCTGAGAAGAACATTGTAACACCAAGCAAAGAAACAAGTCCAAGGTCCAAAAAGATTTCCCTGGAATATTTGAATAGTGGCATTCAGCAACACACCGTATACCCTCATCAAACATATACATATGAACAAGTGCTACAAAACTATCGAGACTTTTTCATGACTGTACCATTGATGAGGTGCTTAGATGAGGACAAGAATATTGGAGAAAAACTGGTGAGTATGTCCATCCTCTTCCCTCCGAGTGATATCTCTAATTTAAGTGATACCGACTAACTTCGTCGTCCATGATTTAGGGTAACGAAATCATCCTGATGCGGCTACATGAAGAAGTGGGACAAATGCCAGCAGGACGACGAGCCCGACCTGGTATGAAAATGGCATCTGACAATTATCGCGGAGAACTTCAAATCAGAGCGTTTTGGGATAATGTTAGAATGCAGCTTCAAACTGATGAAGAGAACGATGACATTCATGAGAGCAATTCAAGGGTTGTGAATCCTTTCGAGGATTCAACGGATAAGGAAGCAGTTGACCATGTGAAAGCAAAAGCACGAGGCCTTCGTCCTTTGAAATTGGTATCGAAGGTATATGGACGTCGTGAGGCTAGATTTATTTGGTATGGAGCTTGTCCTCGCGCGAACAAATTGGTGTCGCCATCACAACCCCGCAAAATTTAGCTTCAAATCGACCTCGGCAAAATCCGACATCCTCGACCGAATTCAACCCGTATCTTTCGCAACACACTCACTCTTCGACATAAATCTCCAGACCACAATCACAAATCATGGATCCGTTTTAAGCCGCGGGCGAGCTTCTCAAATTGTACAACCCAGGGTCAATACCAGAAAGCTATAGATTTTGATACCAGCGCCCTTTTCACCGGAGGATGCACTCCCAGCGCGTGTCATATCAATTAGAGCACTTAGAACTCAAATTTCACTCGAACAAGCTGAATATGTGCTCGCAGATGTACAAGGGGAAGATGATGTGAAATCTAAGGCCGTGGGAGCTTTTGCTGTCTTTGCAAGTGGGATTATGAGAAAGCCGTAAAGATGGTGACGAATTTGGCGTATGACTCGAGTGATAATGCAGCGGTGCAGATATTGGGTGGAACGGTGTTACGAGCTGCAGGAAATAGTAAGCAGGCTTTGCAATTATTGGCATTACACCAGGGTAAACGTTAAGTTATCTACTCTTGGATCACTTCATGGCAGCAGAGGGAAACTCACAAAATGGATATAGTTGAGGCTGCGGCTCTTGTTGTTCAGAATCAGTTAGAACAAAACCGTGCCGATTTGGCTATCAAGGAGGTTCAACAAGCTAGGAGATGGGCTCAAGATAGTCTGCTGGTTAATTTGGCCGAGTCTTGGATGGGACTTTGAGTTGTAGGTCTTTCCAGCTCAATGTACATATATCTCACGACTAATGAAATGCAGGGTGGAGAGAAATACCAACAAGCATTTTACGTCTTCGAAGAACTTGCACAAGCTCCTTTAACATCTTCGACTCAAACTCTTGTCGCACAAGCTAACGCCGAAATCCATATAGGAAGGTTGGAGGAAGCAGAAGCGGCATTAGAACAAACTTGCACAAGGACCTCGAAAATGCCGAAGTCCTCGCAATTAAAGTCAATCTGAGCACAATTTCAGGGAAGGGATCCAGTGATTTGATTAGGTATGTTTGTTTTTGTCGCAGGTACCATTCTTATTTCGATCAATTGGTGGGCGTTAGGCGCTTGAAATACGCTCGAGCTTTTGAAATTGTTATTTCATAGAATTGTCTGAATAGCAATTCTAGGGTTCAGCAAATTGAACATCGCTGAGATACTTTTGCTAACATGCATCGTTCAGTCTGTTAGGAAACGCATCCCCAGAACACGCATTTCTGAATAATTTGAAGGAAGAAAGTTCATTATTTGATAAGGCAGCTACATATTAATATTCTGCAAAGGTCGCAGCCGCATAATATCTCTCAGCAGAAACGAAAATCTTATGGGGTTGTCGGGGGAACTTATGTCGCTATTTAGCGAGGAATTAAGGAGAACAAGGCTCCTGTTTTTTTGTATTGAGATATTCATGCGAGTTAGTATTCCAACTCCATGTACGATTTGAGAACCGCACTTGATGGATATAATATCCTCCCTAATGGTGGCAGGCAGCATCGCAGAGGGTGGATAAACTGGTAAATGCAGAAGAATAGAGAAATGCAAAGAACATCAATAACTTAGCGCTTGTTAATTAGTTGTATAGTGGCTTAGTCCCATATACTCAGTACATACCTAAGTAGGGTACATGATTATGTACTTGAGTATAAACGATAGGATGGCTTGTCTTTTCTCTTCTTCCATTTGGTTGGAAATCTAATATATGGGGACTGACGGTGTATTGTATAATATCTAATTCGGTTGTCACGGTGCATCAATCTGTGGTTACTTAATTACATGAATAGATAACTGTATTACTATTGTCAAATCAAGTGATATCGTGAAAACTTCATTTATACCACGAGTACTATATCCAAACAAATGGTATATACTGTACTCGAGTAAATATAATGTCGTTGTTTTCACCTAATCACAAAGACACTCGAGTAGAACGTAGGTTCTTCCTTGCATTCCTTCCATTCCTAAGCTTTCCCCACTTTCCAACCCCAACAAGATAGATAACTACAAGAACTCTGGTCAGACATACAATACATCGATATTAGGTTTGTGGGCACCTGCAATAATACTAATGCTATGTATTGAATTTCTCTTCTTGTTAGCTTATAATTTTCTAAAAGCTATGTCTAGATCGTCTACTATTTTGTTCTTCAGATACAGATAGATGTGTTTATATCATATACTCGAGTAATTGGGATTGGGATTGGGATTGGGATTTGGGGATACGGTATAAAGATATAGATATAGATGAGAATAAAGGAGCCATTTAAGAATATAAGAACGCTAGAACCGCCCTCTCTTTTCGATTTCTCTTCTAGTATGTATATTATCATACAAATATAATACCAACCAACAATATCAATGAACCAAATCCCCTCATCCATCAGCGTTTAACATCCAACCTTGAAAGAAACCCCCATATATATCAACTCATCCTGCTCTCCACCTTCCCCCAAGTTCAAATCCATAATTCCTTATTCACACACTTTCCCCATTCATCAATACCAGTACCTTATCCCCAAAACCCAAATCCATACTCGCTCCTTCCGTTCCTGAACATCTAGTTCGCACCTTCCACTCAGTACCTCACTAGTGCTTTCTTTGATACCTACCAAGTATTTCCCCCTCATCTCAACTCTCTCACAATGCCTTCTGCAATTTCACCACCCCAATCAACATTCTGCACTGAAAGTTTAGCCATTACCAAAACCACTTACGCGCGCACGCAAGATCCCGAAATGTTGAAGTCTAAGAGAAAGATTATTTGTTTTTCGGGTATATAATTTCTTTCTTCTTATTCGTCTTCATTTTCCTGCTCTTTGAATATACATTTCCGTGTATATATATAAAGATAAGAGAGAAAAATACTAACAATTGCCACTAGACTTCGACGGCACAATCTTCATGCAAGATACCGGACACGTCCTCTTCGACGCCCATGGCTGCGGTGAACAACGCCGTCTCGTCCTCGACAACCAAATTAAAACGGGCGAACGCTCTTTCCGCGATGTATCAGAAGAGATGTGGGGATCTCTGCGTGTTCCCTTTGAAGATGGTTTTGCCATTATGGAGAAAACGCTCGAGATTGATCCTGATTTCCAACAATTCCATCGTTATTGCATGAATAACAATATCCCATTTAATGTCATCAGTGCAGGATTAAAACCCGTGTTGAGAAAAGTGCTGGATGAATTCCTGGGCGAGGAAGAAAGTCGCAAGATAGACATCGTAGCGAACGAAGCGGAGATAAGCGAGGATGGGAATCAATGGAAGCCCGTCTGGCGCCATGATACAGAGTTGGGACACGATAAAGCATTATCGATAATCGAGGCGCGAGAGCTCGCGCAGTGGGAATGTGAGGATGGCACGATTCCGCTCATCGTGTTTATAGGAGATGGCGTATCGGATTTGCCGGCCGCGTCACAGGCGGATGTATTGTTTGCGCGGAGGGGGCTACGCTTGGAGGAATATTGTGTGGAGCATGATATTGCGTATGTGCCATTCGATACGTTTGCGGATGTGCAGAAAGAGGTGCAGAGGATTGCTGAGGAGGATCAGCTGAAGACGGGTGGGGTGGGTAAGCCGGCTAGATTCAATCCCAGGGCTAATCTGTGGAGAAGAGTCTCGAGTAAGACTGCGGTAGGTTTTTCATTCCTGATTTCTGGTGCTTAATCATGAGCATGACTTTTTGATATGGTACGAACGGGTACTGATGTTTTTGAAAAGGTTCCTTCGTATGTCGCGGCTACTCCGACAAATGAAGAGAAAATGTTCTTGTGGCCGGAATCTTTCTCGGAGCTTAAGGAAAATCGACCATGTACTATTACAGAGCATGTTGGTGCTTAGATTAGGGATGAGAGGGTAATCGTTCCATTTGCTAAATTTTGTTCATTGCATTTTTATTTATTTCTCTCAAATAGCATGGCGTTGAGGCATTAGTACCGGTATTATTGTAGGCATAAACAGTCAGCTAGTCGGCCGGCTGGGATTCTCTTTTGAGGGAGAAAATACGCCCAGAAGAACTATAAGTTTAGAGAAAAGAAAGATTTTCATTGCGAAGAGATATAGGCTACTTTATAATAAAAACAGGCTATAATTATAAGGACGTTCTCGATTATTCTATTGTAATACATATATACCTGGCAAGAAAGAAAAGAATGCCCAGTGGATGTGGAGGTGGAATAGGAATAGTAATAGTAATAGGAAACGGAAATATATCTGGAGAGGAGGGGTATGGATTATGGAGAGGAGTATACGAATAGAGAGGAGGGAATGGTATGGAGGGGAGGAGGGGTATTGGATTGGATGTGAATGGTATTTGGGTATTTATTGGTTACTTTAAAGTTTAATCATTATTGTACTATAGTAGGTGTTCATGTATGTGTATGTAGTATAGCTGTATGTAGTTTGATTTTGAGAGGGATATGGAAATAGATATGGAGATGTGAATATGAGATGTGAATATTGGATGTGGATGTGTATGTAGAGATGTGTATGTGGGTGTGGGTGTAGTATAGAACTTTCAGCTGTGGAAGGGAAATGGAAATGGATATGGAGATGGGGAGATGAAGATGAAGATGAAGATGAAGATTACAGGAATTGTTATCGAGTATCTCTTTAGATTGAGTGGGGCGGGGTTGGAGTAGCATGAGTTGGAAAAGAGTACTGAGTAGAAGTACTCGAGTAGAATAAAGCTCAATATATATATATTTATTAATTACTCGAGTATGTATTAGTGTGTTTGTCTATATCTGGTTAGTGTTAGCGTTTCTATGGGTTGGAGAGATGGAGATAAGGATAGGAGGGGGGAGAATGAAGGAGAAGGAAAAGGAGATTATTCAAGCGTACTGGTTGGTTTAGGGGCACGTAGCGGATCCTTCAAACGAGAACGAGAATGAGATGAGTTTTGTTTATTTGTTTATTTGTTTCAAAAGGGTTTTAGCATTATTTGAAGAGGCTAATTAATGACTATTAAGGCTTGATAGGAAATGTGTGGGATTCGGTTGGTATTGTCGAGATTCTCTTTTATTTGGTTAATAATGGAATGTAATTAGATGTACTCGAGTTAGATAGTGTGATTCTTATATATATGGTAGAATGTTACTGTAATAGTGTACCTAGGTATATAAATGAACTATCTATTCCTATTGCCTATACTATAACTCGAGTAGATCTCCCTCCTTATAATTCCATATATCGAATATCGATCTACCCGTACTTTCCGATACTAACCTTTTGAATTTACCCCTGGCTTAGATTCAGGGTCTCAAATTCCAGATAACAAATTCCCCATCCAAATTCCTCCCTGGCCGGAGATCTATTCTTTATAAATCCTCCATTGCCTCTACTTCGTAATAAGTTCCAACATTCACGTCAACGTTCCACAGAGCCACAAGAACAAGAAAAGAAGTCCACTACCAACCAAGCAAGTACAGTATTACGCCAAGATTACCTATGTGTCAATAACCTTCTACCATACCCATACCCCATACCCAGTAAACAATGAGAGATTATGGAGAAGGTGCGATACCTACCTACTTCAAGTGCATAACTCCCGGGTTTAAGCTCTATCGGTATCTCTCATCCGAAGGTATACAGTAACGACATCAGATTCTCCAAAACTACCACAAAAAGAGAAACCTTAAACTCTTACTTGGAGTACAATACATTATTGATAAATCCTTTTTCAAGCAAAACAAAGTACAAAGATAGATTTCAAGGAGACAAACATAATCGATCGACATACATTACATTACATTTGACGTTACTTGTTACTTACTTGTGTTTGTGTTTGTGTCCCTTTTCTCGGTTGGGTGAATACAAACAATCTTGGCCTCTCGTTTTATCACCTCAACACTTCTTTCACAATGGTTCGCATCTCTCTGCCAAATCGTCTCAAATCTTATAGCAAAACCGGATCTCGAAGTCCCAGCCCAAATACCAACAGCAACAATAACAATAACAATACCAATACCAATATGAAGAACAAAAGCAGCGGACGGGATTCCAGTCCTGATGGCAACGGTATCAAAGTCAATGGTTTGACTTTGAAGGTTGTTGTTCTCAAGGTATGGTTGGAATGAATCCACACTTGTTTCTCAGTTATGCGAGCTGGGAATGGACTCCAGATGTTGATTATAATGATGTATTTAATAAAAATACCCTTATTGACAATTATTTGTGAACAGGCTCGAAATTTGGCAGCGAAGGACAAAAGTGGAACTTCTGATCCTGTAAGTACTTGGCACTTTTTCCTGTCGTTGATGAGCTGAAGGGCACATAAGTTAATATGCGGATTATAGTATCTAGTACTCACACTCGGGGACGAAAAGAGCACAACTCATACGATTCAGAAAACCTTGAACCCAGAATGGAACGTCACTTTACAACTACCAATTACCGGCACGAACTCCCTGCTTCTCGATTGCGTTTGTTGGGATAAGGATAGATTTGGAAAGGATTACCTGGGGGAATTTGACCTTGCACTGGAAGATATATTCTCCAACGATTTGCACGAACAACCACCGACATGGTACCCTCTGCGGAGCAAGAGACCCGGTGGAAAGAAGGATAGCAATGTTTCCGGCGATGTCATGCTTCAATTCACTTTATGCGATGCCACGAATCCTTCTGCCAGCTCTCACCAAATCATGGAGAAATTCAGGACTTTGGTAGGAACTGAGAGCCCTGGCTTGGTCACACCTTCAAGAGAACTAGAAGCAATTACACCGGGGACAGAAATGACAGAGGACGATTATTTCGACGAGGGCACCGAGCCAAGTGACGAAACCGATGATCCATCCAAACCAGAGAACGTCGAAAAACGACGAAAGAGATTACGACTTAAGGGGTTGCGGAAGAAGAAGCAATTGAGTGCATATGAATTTTCTGGTGAGAGCGAAGTTGTTGGAATTGTTTATCTGGAAATTGGCAAAGTTACGGACCTTCCCCCAGAGCGAAATATGACAAGAACATCATTCGATATGGATCCTTTCGTGGTTGCATCTTTGGGAAAGAAGACATACAGAACAAGAGTCATTCGACACAATCTGAATCCAATCTTTAATGAGAAGATGATTTTTCAGGTCCTCAGGCATGAGCAAACTTATTCTCTCGTATTCACAGTTATCGATAGGGATAAATTATCTGGAAACGACTTCATTGCTTCGACCGTATTACCAGTTAAGGATATTACCGACACTGCTCCAGAAGCTGATCCAGAAACCGGTCTTTTCGCCATGAGAGACCCCCCTGATCTCAGTGCTTTGATGGTACAACAACCTCAAGCAAAAGGCTCCCGTTTTAAATTGCCAATGTCGAGATCTGCATCGTCACAAAGTCTAAACAAGCTGGGACGTCCAATATTGAAGAAGGAGCTGACCAGCCAAAGTACAAACAATGGTGGCATTTCCGGTAAAACTACACCCACTCTCGCCCCTACCAGCGTTTCAGGATCCAACCCAGCAGCTCTCTCCCCGAATGACGCTATACTACCACCCCCAGTTGTCGAGCTAGAAGAATCATGCGATCAAACTGGAGATCCTGATTTACACTCATTTCAGATTCCATTGAAACTCAAAAATGCGGAAAAGTGGGAAGAAAAACATAGCCCAGTCTTGTATATCAAGGCTAAATATGCCCCTTATCCAGCTCTACGCCAGCAATTCTGGAGAGCAATGCTCAGACAATATGATAGTGATGAGAGTGGATGTATCAGTAAGGTGGAGCTCACAACTATGTTGGATACGCTTGGCTCGACTCTAAAGGAGTCCACGATTGATGGATTCTTTAGACGCTTTCAATCACCAAATGGAGATGATATACTTTCAGATTTGACCATTGATCAGGCTGTTATCTGTTTGGAAGATCAATTGCAGCAAAAGCAGCCCAAGACACACCTTGGCGATAAGATGAAAAATATGATGCCTGATACATCAGTAATCAAACAAGCTATACCTAGCCAACTTGGTGGAACTCGTGGAGAAAAACCTACAGATGCAGCCAATTCCGCACCATCAGAGGTTACTTTAGGTCAGTTCCAGTCGGAGGGCTCCGAAGTTCCATTTCCATCAACACAATCAGTTGATCACTTGGGTGCTCCCGGAGAAGAAGGAGAACTGCTGGACTCAGATGACCTTAATAATCAGACTGAGGAGCATGTGGTTGAGATCAGAGAATGTCCAATCTGTCATCAACCTCGCCTTAATAAGCGTTCCGATGCCGATATCATTACTCACATTGCTACTTGTGCTAGTCAAGATTGGCGTCAAGTTGACAATCTTGTCATGGCTGGATTCGTCACATCTAGTCAAGCTCAACGCAAATGGTACTCCAAGGTCATTACCAAGATTTCCTATGGTGGTTACAAACTCGGTGCAAATTCTGCCAATATCCTTGTGCAAGACCGTATCACTGGGCAAATCAATGAAGAGAGAATGAGTGTTTACGTTCGTTTGGGAATCAGGCTGCTATATAAAGGATTGAAATCTAAAGAAATGGAAAAGAAGAGAAGTACGCTTGGCATTTATTACATATTTAGTGAGAAACCTAGTAGAACAATTGCTAATATGAATCCAGTTCGCAAG
Source organism: Sclerotinia borealis F-4128 (assembly GCA_000503235.1). Lineage (NCBI taxonomy): Eukaryota > Fungi > Ascomycota > Leotiomycetes > Helotiales > Sclerotiniaceae > Sclerotinia > Sclerotinia borealis. The sequence goes on along the minus strand of KI628596.1, from coordinate 149,356 downwards.
CTTCTTAGAGGCTTGAGTTTCAAACAGGGCGTCAAGTATGATGATCCTGCTTCGACAGCAGAGATTCAGAAATTCATCAATTTCCATCAACTAGATATGAGTGAAGTCCTGCTTCCATTGGAACAATTCAAAAGCTTTAACGAGTTCTTCTATCGTCAACTTAAACCAAGTGCACGACCATGTTCAGCACCAGATAACCCTCGTATCATTGTCTCCCCTGCCGATTCTAGATCAGTTGTCTTCAATAGAATGGACGAAGCTACCAATATTTGGGTCAAAGGTCGCGAATTCTCAATTGAGAGACTCCTCGGTAGTGCGTACCCAGACGATGCAAAACGATATACAAACGGCTCTCTGGGTGTCTTCCGTCTTGCTCCACAGGATTACCATCGTTTCCATATTCCAGTTGATGGTGTTATGGGTACTCCTAAAACTATTGACGGAGAGTATTACACTGTCAACCCTATGGCTATTCGATCCGCACTCGATGTGTATGGAGAGAATGTTCGTGTGGTCATCCCGATCGACTCTCCAGAGCATGGAAGAGTTATGGTTATTTGCGTAGGAGCCATGATGGTTGGAAGTACAGTCATCACTCGCAAAGCAGGTGAGAATGTTAAACGTGCTGAGGAACTGGGATACTTCAAATTTGGTGGTAGTACTATTCTTCTATTGTTTGAAGATGGTGCTATGAGATATGATGATGATTTGGTGGGGAATTCTAGTCAGGCTTTGGAAACTTTGGTAAGTTTCAATCTTATTTCATCCTGAGAGTTTTGAAGAAAGTGCTAATGGTATATAAATAGGTCCGTGTGGGTATGTCGATTGGTCATCATCCAAATCAGAGACAACATACACCTGATATGCGGAAGAATGAAGAAGATATTACGGAATCGGAGAAGGCGGAGGCAAAGAGGAGAATCGAGGGGAGTATTACGAATCAGGGGCCGCATATGCCGGGAAAAACACCAAAGGCTAGTATGGCGGGATAAATTTTGGGTTGGGATGGGGTGGGATAAAAAGTGGAGAGTAGAGAAGAGAAACTGATTACATTCGACATTGAAGTGCTCAGTCGGGTCGGGAATTGGAAGGGTGGTGGCGTTTAGTGATATTACGGGATTTTGAGAAAGTTGGGGATGGAGCGATGGAGAAATTCTTGAGAATACACGGCAAGGCGTGATTGGGAAATGGAGAGATATAAATGCATGGATGGGTTTCGCTTGAACGCAAGGGTGAGTTATCATATTGAATGGGTGGGAATATGGGATATGGGATAGTAAGCATGCAATTAGATCGATGTGTTATAGGATATACATGAGGAGAAAGGAGAATAAATGAATGATAGCGAGATAGCGAATTAGCGAAGCGAAGATTATTATCAAAGATCGTTATTAGATACAACATATATTGTGTTTTGTTTTTGAGCAAAATATAGTATGATATTCTATAGCCCGGAAGATTGGGGTAGGGTATGTATATGATTACAGGAAACTTCTTCGCGGGCTTTGAAACAAATGTACTCGAGTATGGAAACGCAATCCAGAGAAAGAATAGTAATCAAATCGAATCGATTTATTGAAGGATACAGGATACCTGAGTAGGTAAGAAGTTGTAACTACTCGAGTATATTCTCGATAAAAATATTCTTGATAAAAGATGTGAGTACCCAGTTGTGCGTGTTTAGTTTAGTTGTGTGAAAAAGTAGTAGCAGTGGCAATGATATTCGAGACCTGGAAATTAGAAATTATGGAAATTATGGATTGGAAATTGTGGAAATTATAGAATGGAAAGGAACTACTCGAGTAATAAAAACTATATTGTTGGATGAAATGAATGTATGTATGTAGGTAGGTAGGTATAGCGAGTAGATACAATGAGTAGGTACAATGAGTAGGTACAATGAGTAAATCATATTGCTAATCTAAATGGATGAATGATATTTTTGTTGGATTGTGTGGGATAGTATGGGGGTATGGGGGTATGGGATATTAGAGGGGTATAGGATAGTATAGGGGTATGGGATAGTATGTAAAAATATGATGTTGGAAAGAGATGATGTTGGGAATAAACTGGGAGGGCCTTCCTTGCTTGTGGGTATGTAATGAATGTGATGATATCGGTAGGTAATCTACGCTCAATTGGAGGAAGAGGAGGAAGAGAAAGGGGAAGAGAAAGGAGTGTCACGTGCTGTGACAGACAACCGAGATCGGTTGGACTTTTTGATTTTAATATTTTCAGTGCTTTGCTTCCCTCCAAAGGTTTCAGCACCCTCCTCTATCGCCCCAACCGCAAAAACCCCATCAAATTCACCGCCCGCCCCCTAATCAGTTGTTGGAGCGGGAGCTGATGATTCGATCTCACTGGCCTCTGAATTTGGAGTATCTTCCTCCTTTTCATAGGTGATAGCATCGGTATCGGTATCCGCGGATGCAGCGAACGTGCCACGGTTGGAAACGGAAATCATGTTGTATTCATTGACTTGGAAATCAAACTTGCCCGAGTTACCGTAGAGATCGAAGATATTGACCCAGGGAGCGTACCACCAGCCCAAACTCCAGATATCTTTCGGACCTGATGTCTTGAGGCGGACAAGGCATAGAGCATTCGCGTGTTGTCTGATCGTGATGGCTTTGGTCCATTTAAATGGGTGAGCTCTACCGTCCGTGTAATGTGTCAGTCCAACCGTTTGAGTCACGCGGGGTCCTAAATCGAACATGAAGTGAAGATGAGGGCCTGGTCGATGGTATGCCACAGAATTCCGCATGCCTACCACGACATAGCTATCATCGTGGTAGCCGTAGCGTTTAACTTTCTTGAACGGATGCACCTTGCTTGTGAGGAAGTAGTTGTCCTGATCCCAGCCGCTGCCATCAGCCGTATTCTCTCTCTTCCATTCGGTATTGGACAAGGAATACCGGATTTCAGAGATCCCGCGAAAGGCAATGTATGAATCGTTGGGTGAAGAACGAGTCGTCACAACGGTGCCGTTGGGTTGCTGAATGCGTGCCCCGACATTCTTGACTTCAGCGCGGGTCGTGGAGACCCAGTATCTTTTGTGCTGATCTTCCATAAGGGGTTCGGAGAGAGCGTCCTCGACGTCTGAGGGAGCGCTCATACTTGCGGGCATAGTGTGGGAGAAGTCATTCTCGGTGGCGGTGTAGGTCCATGGGCCAGTGAGTTTCTCGCTCGTGTTGTAATAGTCTACAAGCTCGATCTTCGAGAGTTCGGTGGCGGTCAAGGTGTATGAATTGTTGGTGTTTGGATCGACCGCTTTGATGAGGATGTTTGCAGCTACCTGCATCTGGCCATTGGCGAAGAGGGAAGTGCCGGCATCGCTTGTGTGTATCTTCAAGTATGTCACTTCCCAACGTCCGGCCATTGCTTTGATGTCACTTTGGCGTGAGTAAAGTGAGAGAGATATTATTGTGCAGGTGACTGGTCTTATAACTTGGGATTGACAGGTGCGAGTGAAAGGTTTGAAGATCGATGCTTTCAACAATCTTCTCAGGCAGATAGAGTACTATATATATGCCACAACATCCTTCCTTTCTTCCTTGTTACCATTTTAGATTCTGTTAGGTCCACCGGGCACTGGACACATACAAATTGTGTTATCCTCTGCTCAATGGCGATTGTTAGCCTAGCTGCGGACATGGAGCGAATGGCAAAAATGCCTCCATTGTGATACTTGGGAGCATATATTGATGAATCTCAATAGCCCAGGGTGACTCTAGAGATATCAAGTGGGTTGGTTTTCTCGGGTATCCTAAGTAATGCATTTCTGTTAGACAATCAACCGCATGAGTTTGCTGATCTTTGAAGATCTAATGCACGACGAGTGCGGGATATAGCATACAAGTAACACATTTCTTTTAGACAATCGACTGCATGAGCTTGTTGAACTTTGAAGACCTAATGCAATTTACATTTTGTGCATCATGTTATCTGTGGAGTGTGTATCCTGAACCGATCTAGCTTTCATGTTGAAAGAGGGGTTTGTGAAAGGTTTGAGGACACCATGAAGATGCTTTTCGAGTTAATGCTTCCAATCGAATTTCACCACATGGATATATGTTTTACTCATGGTAGTAATCAGGCATGAAACTTGTATAATCTCAAAGCCCAAGAAGTCAAGGACCAAGGTGACTATGAGCTGTATTGTGGTACTATCCACAGGTATGCAGAGAAACGTGGATCAAAGAATGAGGTTATAAAGGTGTGAGCTGAAATATACAGTTTGAATAGTGTGTTCCATACACATATGAATACCGAAACAGATGCTGTACTCATTGTAACAAGTGCAAATGCAATTTAGAGGCTTGTTTAATCTAGGGAATTCATATGAGCTGAATCGGGTTATGATCCACGAGTATGTAGGAAGCACTTGGAAATGAAACCGGGCCGTTTATTGAATAATATGACAAGGCATAATATCCAATCCAAGTGATCCACATGATTTCGGTAAATTGAAAAGAGGGATTGTGAGAGGGTATACAGAACCCCACCTGTATGCAGAGTCCATATTCGTGTAATTACGAACCCCTTTCATTTTTGCCGACCTAAAGCTCGCCACGTAAATTATTGACAGTAAAGACGAGGCGTTTTTGGGTACTTTACGGTCTGATGAAGTCATACAACCTACTTTCGGTCGTGACAGCTTCACTTTTGCATAGGCCAAAGGAGACTTTAAACTGTGGTGGGACAATGAAAGACCAAAATTCCTCCGTCAAACAGGTGCCAGACTGAACTAGATAAAAGACAAAAATGGAAATCATTAGAGACTATGGAATAAGAAGATATAGAAGATAACATCTTTTCTTCAAGCCATCTCACTAGAGACAATATTTACCTTCGCCTCCAGATTCCAACTTTGGCATCAATTGCTACAATAATTTCTCGAGCTATACTTCCCTGTCATCAGAATGTCATCTAGCTCCACCATTTACTCCCAGGGTTTCAATTTCAGCGACTTCTTGCAGAAAGGTGTCGATCCACGTACCGGTCAATATATGTGTACGGTTGATCTGTATGAAGCACCAATCCAAGCCAGAAACTGCCCTTCGTTTAAGCTATCCTTGGGCTTCAATCCTTTGAACACACAAGATATCGGATTGGGTCAAGGATGGTCATTCAGCCTCCCTTCTTATGATCACCGTCAATCGAATCGGATGGTCAGTCTTTCGACGGGCGAGTCCTTCCGAGTTACGGAAACATCCAGCGCCATTTTCACGACTGATCAAAAGCTCAAAAGCTCAATCGTGAAGAAGCTAGACTCCAATTCCTACCAGATCACTTACAAATCGGGGCAAGTCGAGACTCTGTCGAATTTCAACAATAGATATAACAAGTCTGTTCTTGTTGACTTATATGCCTCCACCGGTCGCTCACTCTCATTCACGTGGTCTGCACTTGGCGAGATTCCTCGCCTCGAGAAAATCCAGCAAGGTTCAGAGGTTCTCCTTGAGATCAAGTATGGAGCATCTCAAGTCGACATAACAAAAGCTCCGAATACCTCTGAGGCTACTTCATTTACTCTCATTCAAAGGAACAATCAGCTGACGGAAATTAAATTGCCTTGGGAAGGAGCATCCTGGAAGTTCACCTACGAGAAATTTGGTCAAATAGTCCATCTAAACAATGTAACCAGCCCGTCTGATCTTGTTGAGGAAATCCGATACCGAGCACAAGGGCATCGATTGCCAACAGGTGCGCTATACCAGGCAATCCCCTATGCCATATCTCATATTGCACGCCCTGGCAACGCACAGCCTCCGATCACAACCTCCTACACCTACTCGGATTACAATTTTCTTGCATATGGCAGCAGTCACAACTGGAGAGACGGGGAAGACAATCTATTTCTCACCCGGGATGAATACCAGTACACTGCAACTGTTCGAATTGAAGGCGGGACTGAGACGAAGCATACTTACAATAAGTTCCATCTTCTTGTCAGCTCCGAACAACAGAAAGGCACAAAACAAGTCATCCAGAAAATCACTTACCATGCAAATCCATTCGCAACATTTGAAAACCAGCCTGCGCAGTATCAATTACCTAAAACTGTCGAAGTTACCTATAGGGATGCGGCCAGTCAGACATCTCGCACAGAAGTCAGCCATCATGTCTTTGATGAGTGGGGGAATCCATTGAGCGATATAAAGCCAACTGGCATCAAGATAGATCGCATTTACTATCCACCAGGCGGCGAAAGTGGATCTTCCACAGGCTTGAATTGCCCACCCGATCCCCATGGCTTCCAGAGATATTTGAAAAAAGAGACAGTAACACCAGCCAATGGTCTTCCAGGGCCAACTCGCAGTGAAAGCTATGCATATGTCCAAATGCCCACAGCGACCGGTGCAAAGGCAACTTATCTTGTTGTCGTTCAACAACGGCAGAATATGGAAGGGAGTCGACTTTTGACCAAGTTCGAATACACTTATATGAACAGTGCTACATCAAGAGATCATACCCGCCTTCAGCGACAGGTGACACGCCTGTTTGACCTATATCCCACAACACAGACTTGGAGCTATACGTATCCCAACAGTAGCCAGTTTTTACAGGCTATGAAAACCACAACTTTCGATGATTCTACAACAGCAGAAGAGACAGGCTACTCGATGTGGTCTGGATTGACAGTATCGCACAAGAACGAAGCCGGCATTTTCACCCACTTATACTATGACAGCCTCGGGCGCTCAATCAAAACAATCAATGCTCCAGGGACGCCCTACGAATCTGTTGAAAGTCAGGATTACACCCTCCTTGGAAGTAACAATGGATCCCGTAGGACGGTGACTGACGCAAAGGGCTTAAAAATTCACTACATCACAGACGGGTTAGAGAGGCTTCGGCGAGTTGAGAAACAAGATCATGATGACCACGTCTTTCGGGTGATCCAAGAGAACAGCTATAACGCTCAGGATCAACTCATTGCAACTTCTGAGATTGATTGGCTGAGAACCGAAACGATAGGGTCACCGGTTGAGCAAAGGATCAATAAATCCATGGAACATGATGATTGGGGCAAGGTTATCAGAGTGTCAGAAAGATCTGGGTTGCGTACGTTGTCCCATACAGATCCGATCACCAATACGAAAGTTGAAGGCATTGAAGGCGAGGGTATGACCAAAACCAGATTGAATCTCTTTGGCGCCCCCACACAGATAGCACTACACCTAAGTGACAAAAACAGCACACTATACAGCAAGATCGACTACACTTATGATGGCTTGAATCGACTTGTCAGTCAAAAAGATATCCTGGGTCGTACAACACAGTACAAAACAGATTCCTTCGACCGTGTAATTGAGACCATTTGGCCTGATGCTCGTGGGGTAAAGACGCAGTATGCAAGCCAGACCACAGCCGTACTACCTACTTCAGTAAAGCTAAATGACAAGCTCGTTGGTGAGCAAACTTTTGATGGATTAGGTCGTGTTACACGGAAAGTAATTGGCACACGAACTACCAGTCAAATCTATCAAGGAATCTCACCCGAGCCTGCGCAAATAATAAACCCAAAGGGAGAGCAACACAGCCTAACCTATCACCCAGTTTTAGACGGCGCACTTACGCAGTTGACCAGTAGCAAACATACAGATACTTATCAGTACGACGCTCGAAATGCTGCTCCGTTGCAGCTCAAAGGTCCTGATGCGACCCATGATTTGCAATATTCAACCTCTGGACTACTTTCTCAGGAAGCCATTAAGGTCACTGGAGGCCAGCTATCTGTAACTAAGTACACCTACTCGATGGCCGGAAGATTGCAAAAGGCGGATACGAATGGTGAATTGCACGAGACGCATTATGATGCATTTGGAAGACCTCAGCGAGTGGTACAAGGCAGATTGAGTGTGTCCTTTGTATATGACAATGCAAGCCGCGTAACCGAAAGTCGTGTTGAAGATGGAGAGAAGAAGACCAAAATAACTACGGCTTTTACCTACGACGATTTTGGCCGGGAAATCAAGCGATCTGTGAACACCGGAGAATCAACCTTGCTATATACTCTTAGCCAGACATACAATGGAATCGGTCTTGTGGCTTCTCGCCGTCAGGAGAAGAGCGGCAGTGTTGTGGTGCGGAGCGAAAGCTTCGAATACGATGTTCATAACCGTCTCGTCGACTACCAATGTCAAGGAAATCAGCCCCCTGCTGATAAACAAGGAAATCTACTTAAAAAGCAGCAATTCGAATTCGATGACTACGACAACATTGTTCGAACTTCTACGGTTTTTCAAGACGACAGCTCGAATATCTCTGTGAACTCTTTTAGCGCACAAGATCCTACTCAACTCATCCGGATTACCAACACACATACAACTTACCCCTCCCAGGTGAGCCTCGAGTATGATCAGAATGGCTGCTTAACGCGCGACGAACAAGGCCGAAGTCTGGAGTACGATAACTTGAGTCGCTTAATTTGTGTGCGAGGTGCCAACGACAATATCCTTGCTCAATATCTGTACGATGCAGCTGGAAAACTGGCCTCTCAGAAAGTGCCCAATCAACCAGACACTACCTTCTTTTATCGAGGATCCCTTGTCGCAGTACAGAAAGGAGAACGACATGTGAGCTACTTGTCTAACGGATCTGAATATTGGGGTGAAACAATCTCTCAACAAGGGGGAGACACCAAAACTCATCTGTGGGCTTCAGATTGTCAACAATCTATTCTCACCACGATGAATTCTCAAAATCCTGATCAGATTCAATACCAGCAGTACACACCATATGGTTGCTCCGGCCTTGAAGCTGGAAACTCATTCTCCTCCATAAGCTTCAATGGACAATGGCGAGATCCCATCACTGGATGGTACCATCTAGGCAACGGGTACCGAGTTTACAATCCCCAGCTTAGGCGATTCCATACACCTGATCCTTGGAGTCCATTTGCATCGGGTGAGATCAATCCTTATGTATATTGTTTAGGAGATCCGATCAATCGAGTCGATCCGAATGGTCATTTCAGTCTCTTCGGCATGAAGTTTGGTTGGAAAGATCTTATCATGGTGACCATTGGAATTGCCGTTAGTATAGGTGTTGGTATCCTCACGGGTGGTGCAAGCTTAGCTATACAGATTGGTGTTGGTATTGCCGCAGGTGTTGCCAGCGACGTGGTAGCCGGTATGATTGGAAGTGCGGCAGAAGGGCAAGCGATAACTTGGAGAAGCGTCGGTTTAGATGCGCTTGGTGGACTGATTGGTGGAATAGGTGGCGAGATAGGTGGGCAAGCTCTAAAGCAGGGGTTCAGAGCTACCAAAGCCTTGCCAGTGGCTCTTAAAAAGACAGTAGGCCGAGCTGCCTCGTACACTGTTACAAAAGAAGTGGCTGGTGGCGTCAGTAGGAGTGTGTCGGCAGCTGTGAAGAGCGGGTTGAGAGGTTCCGTTCGAGGGTTGATTCCAGGGCAAGTGGCATCACGAAAATTAGTGCCTCTTCTTGCCCCCGATCCTCAGGATGAAGGCGAGGAATCTCAACAAGGGCCTTCGAATTTATCATCGAATAGCGGTAGCGAAGCTTTCACAGCCAATCCGCTAGGGCGTTCTGGGCCTGCTCAAATTGGTAGCCAGTCTTTCTACCTTGACAGAGGATCCTCTATAACGAGAGATATCATACGGCCTCTCATGAAAGATGGTGATGAAACCGCTCTGTCGACATCATCTATGAGTAACTATGGTACGGAGGCTAGCGCTGGACAGTCCGCCGTTGCAAATCTGCTTAATCGTAGTATTAGGTTTACTTATGGTCCACTGACGGATAGGCAATCTGAAGAAGACTCTTAGGGTTGATTTCTGAAACTTGTCGCGCGTCGAATGAAAACTCTTTCCTTGGGCGTCTTGTTCTTTTCACCGTCCTCTGCTCTATATAAATCTGTGACTTCTTAGTTTCTAATGAATCGTAATTACCTCTAATGAAATTTACGTTAGCTCTTTCATCTTACATGCTTTATAATTTGCATATTTGCTACCCCTGTTCTTTGCGGGATAAATAGGGGCTGATTGGTGGGAAATGGCGGGGAAAATTATTACGTAATCTATTGTCGCAGTACTAGAAGATCAAGTCTAGACAATTTTCAATAGTGAATCGATCTTCGTGACGAAATTGCTTCGAATAGAAGAGTACCCAAGTCAGAATCTCACTGTCCGGCAATTTGCACATTTAAAATCGTAACAACATCTTGTTATCGCAAGAAGCGTGACTAGCGCCGACCGCCGTGACCAGCAATAATAGATACAGACCCAGTGCGCTCTGGAGTCAAGCCACAGTTGCGAATAGTTCCGGATAAGATACGAAATCGATGCGGGACGGTAATTCGCGGTCTAGAACTTCATCTTCAGGGGAGAGATAAAGAAGGTTCCAGGGGATGTTTCTTTGGGACACTAGTACAAGGGGTTGGCCTAGCTGGAAGGCTAGGAGGGAACGTGGGTTCGAGTAGTATGGTACGAAGTCTAAATTGAAGTGGTATTTTGACAGTGACAGTTACAATGGATGCAAGCGGAGTGATGAGAGTGTGGAGTAACATAGGCCCCGCGAGCCCGGAGACTCCACTCTTTACACCAATCTGAGGAGTTGTATTGGTTCAGCTTTGCGAGGATCCAAAGTTTAAATGATATGATGAGTTAGGGATGGGACAATGGATATCAGCGGCTCATTTCATATATGCTTTTCAAAGAGTACATAAAAATACCTAGCAATCTTTTATACATGCACGTATTCATGATTTAACCCCACATCGTTATCTGCAAATCCGTGCGTGCTACTTACCACTTCATCCTCGCCTCTCGAGGTCGAGACGACTCAGACGAGCCCCAATCTCATGCTATTCCGAATTCCCAAAGTTTACACCTGTGTCTGCTGCCTCGGTCCGATAGAAGTCAAAACAAGGTTTGTTTTTCACCAACAAATTCTTCTAGAAGGAATTAAAGGTAAGCTAGAAAGGCCACTAGTGCAACTGTCGCTCGCACTATACGTTTATGGGGTTAATTACTCTAGTGGTTAAGGATCTCTTATCTATCTCAATAAACCCCTAGTAGTATGATATTGACGAATCAATCTAAAGGATAGAATTGAGCTAATCTAGTAACTCAAAAGCCACAGTCTGATTTCGGGTGTTCCTCCGAACCTACTATCCCTATCACAAACGAGCCTGGGTCATGTTATTTGACATTTTACAACACAATTGCAAGGAGATTGGTATAACTACAACTCCATTCTAATCTTATCTGCTATCTATCTATCTGCCCATATCCATCTTTCTATCTTGGCTAGTTATGTTATCGCCCCAGAAACATACCAATACCATTCTATTGGCTACTGATTCACTCAGGACTAGGATCCTATCCTGATGTCTATTGATAAACGCGATGCATAGGGTTTAGTTTTCTCATGCTAAATTTTGTAATTCGGGCTTCCCGTGGGAATGGTAATGGTATCACTATCAGTTTCATTGGTCGATATCGACGGATAGGATATATCGACGAATGGGGTAGACCATATCCTATGCAAAGTAAGGTAAGCCTGAACATTCCACCGCCACACCACCATTAGCCTCCCTGCCTCCCCCCATTCGCTGGGGAGATAATCGTATCACTTGCAAGGGAGGCAATTCACTGTTTTCACGAATTACCCGTACCATTTACGAAGCACGAGGACTTGATAAGTGATGCATGTATGTATACATGCATGTGGCAAAGCCAAGATCGCCCTTAGTGGCACATACCAGAATGGTGAGTGCGACGATAGATAGATACTCAGGGTAGAGGGCTTCGTGTATAAGTAATCGATGTTACGCAATGTAACTCGAGTTTTCCGTATCATATTTCCAACGTCTTGTCTTGTTTCTGACCCGGTGCTGGCGATTACTTCTTCGTATTTCGTCATCGTACTCGGCGAAAGTGAATCGAATTCGTCTCTTCGACCTGTTCCTTTCTATTCCCCCTCTTTTGTTTTGAGAGCAACTCAAAACTTCGAAAAGGTAGTTAGAATTCCTTCAAGATCTCACCATGGCTTTCGACGATAAGGAGAAATATACGGCTGATGTTTCGCCCCCGTCGCCCACGGCCGATGGCGACATCGAGGCCGCTCAGACTGGAGAGTTGAAGAGAAAGTTGAAGGGTAGACACATGCAAATGATTGCAATTGGTGGTTCCATCGGAGCTGGTTTGTTCGTCGGTTCGGGTTCCGCACTTCATTCTGGTGGTCCCGCCAGTTTAATAATATGTTTTTGTATAATCGGGATCATGCTGTTGCTTACTGTTAATGCGCTGGGCGAGCTTGCTGGTAAGATTAACTCCTGTATTCAAAATCGGCTCAAGCTAATGCGGCGTGATACAGCTATCTATCCTGTTCAAGGCTCTTTCTACAACTACTCGGTTCGTTTCATCGATCCAGGATGGGGGTTCGCGATGGGATGGAATTATGCTCTCAACTGGCTCGTCGTTCTCCCTTTCGAATTAACAGCTGCTGGTATAACAATCGGATTTTGGACCGATCCAGATAACTCGGGAAATCCATCTGTGAACGTTGGAGTTTGGATTACTATATTCCTCGTTGGCGTTACTATTATCAATATGTTCGGAGTTAAAGGGTAATTTTCAAATTTTTAAACGTTTTCTTTTTAATACTCCTTACCTAGTCTCACTAACGAAACTTAGCTATGGGAACGTAGAGCTTTATCTAGGAGCAATCAAAGTGATCTCGGTGATTGCATTTATCATACTCGGAATTGTCATCGATTGTGGTGGTGTTCCAACCGATAGCCGTGGCTATATCGGCGCCAAATACTGGGGAAACCCTGGTGCCTTCCGCAATGGCTTCAAAGGCTTCTGTTCCGTCTTCGTGACAGCCTCATTCGCGTTTGGCGGTACTGAGATTGTGTGTTTAGCTTCTGCGGAGGCGGATAACCCACGAAAATCGATCCCTAAAGCTACCAAGCAAGTTTTCTGGCGGATCTCCCTTTTCTACATCATTTCGCTTTTCATCCTGGGTCTAATCGTCCCCTCTGACAACCCTATACTCTCCAAAGCCTCCGGAGGTAACACATCCTATTCTCCCTTCGTCCTATCTTTCCGTCTCGCAGGAATCAAAGCCCTCCCCTCTATATTCAACGCCGTCATCACTCTATCCGTCATCTCTGTCGCTAACTCCTGTACTTTCGCCTCTACCCGTACCATCCAAGCTCTCTGCGCCAAAGGCATGGGTCCTTCCTGGGGCGGAAAGGTCGATAAACATGGTCGTCCCTACGTCGCTATCGCCGCCGCTCTCATTTTCGGTTTACTCGCCTATATAAACGTTGCTCCTCAGGGCTCCACCATCTTCACTTGGCTACTGTCTCTCTCCGGTCTCTCCAATTTCTTCACATGGGGCTCGATTTGCTTTGCTCATATCCGATTCCGCAAAGCATGGACAATGAACGGTCGTACAAAGGATGATCTCCCCTTCGCAGCCATGTTTGGAACAATCGGATCATGGATTGGTCTTGGGCTCGTTTTCCTCTGCCTCGTCGCCCAATTCTATGTTGCACTTTTCCCCATCGGTGGAAAACCCGATGCCCAAGCTTTCTTTGAAGCTTATCTAGCTGCGCCAATTGTTATTCTCTTCTTTGTCGCTTATAAAATGTATTACAAACAATGGTCTCTCGGTGTAAAGCTCGATCAAATCAATATTGACGAGGGGAGACGAGAATTAGATTTGGTGGCGTTTAGAGAGGAATTGGATGAGGAGAGGAGGGTCAAGGCTACTTTGCCTTGGTTAAAGAGACAGTGGAATTTCTTGTGTTGATGGGTTTGGGTTTGGGTTCAGGCTTTGGTGGATCTTGACATTTATATCACTTGTTTGAGTGTAGATGGATATGATTGGGTTCCATGAATTATTCTGAGAAACTTGAGAAAAGTACGGGCAAAGATGACTGTATTAGATTTGATTTCGGGGGATTTCTAATTCCGCTGTACATACCCAAAATATGAAGACTTCAAGACAACTGTTTCGCCGCGTAGATTCCATGTTTGCGGAAGGAAAAACATATTATTCAATATCGGGACAGCTAAGTCTAGCGCTCAATATAATTTGTCGCTTCGATTTGTGGCTTCAAATCTTCAAAATATCTACGAATATGAATTATAGATATACATACAGGGTATCCAATAGTCCAAAACCCAACAAGAGATTCATAATTTCCGAATGTTTTTCAAATACTTACTTTGAGACTAATAAGAATATTCAAACTATTTCCTATATTAAATTTGTTTAGAACAATAAATTGTTTGAAATAATTCAATTGTTTTCAGAGATTAGAAATCTTTCGAATACTGGAATTCATTTAATCAGATTATAGTCCGGACTATTGGATATCGTGTAGATGTATATCTTCAAGTTGTTTTTAGAGATTAGAGATCTTTCGAACATTGTAATTTGTTAATCGGATTATAGTCCGGACTAAATATTAGATACTTTGTAGATATATATCTTCAAGAGTTAAATACAGCAGCATGCCAGTGTGTGGTGGTGTCACCCTCCTTGGTTGAATTCGAGTTTTGAAAACAAGGCCATCAAAATTAAGAACTACTATCCCCTATTTACATCGCGTAATGTCCAATCGCAACCATGGGAGCCACTAGCTTCCTAAGTAGAAAGGGGAAGGAACGAACGATAGAAAAGTTATGGGTATATTTATTTCTCATGGTACGTGCGCAACATTACATTCCTTCTCCCTCCACCACAACACTCCTCATACCAGCCTGATACTCTGGGCTTTCCAGGTCATAACTCACGATCATTAGGTAAAGGACTTCCTAGAGATAATTAGTTCTATGCACCCCCTAATAGTCCTAGCAGGGAAATTAGGGGGAAACTAACTTTTTGCAATATCCTCTTAACAAGACCTGGGTTTCTCTTTCTTCTGAGTCCCGTCTCTGGAGTAATGTCTTCTCCTCTCTGGTACGCCTTTCTAATTCTCTTGTTTTGTCTCCTTTCTTCTCTGGCGGCTCTTCGCTCCACTCTTCGCGCCTTTGTGTTGATGTGGCCGCCGGTGATGAGGGACATGAGAGACCCGCTACTAGCCGGGTTATTGGGGTCGGAGTAACGGGAGAAAAATCGTGGATTCGGTGTTGCTAGAGTCCCGGTTGGGTATTGCATTGCCTGTTTTTATTATGTTAAAGTTTGTGGGGAAAGTCAGGGAAAATTGACTGACATATTTGGCTTGGGCCCGACGATCAAAGTAATCGGTGACGAATTTTCCACTGTTCTTGAATTTGTTATTTTTCTGGACATTTTCGCTTTCCTCAAGCTCAGCAATTTGATCCAATGCCGGAAAGATCAGTGGTGCTGCTTCTGGCATTTCGAGTTCTCCGTATGTTGTTCCGCTTGACAGTTTTATGTGTTTCAGTGTTTTTTTGAAGCCTGTGGCTGTGTCATCAAGGGATGAGGCAATAGCTTTGCTAATATCAACAAAGGCATGGGTTGCTGATGATTCGGGCTTGTATGTAAGTATCAAGCAGTAAAGGCCACGAGGCATGAAGAACTCATTGTTCAATTTATCGAGGAACGTGTTCGTCCTGCAGAACATTCATCAGCTCATATTGACAATATCGAAACTTCTTTTTACCAACCTCGATCGTGTCTGGAGTTCCATAGCTACACCAACCGCAAATTGAGTAGCTATTGATACACCCATCGCGATAGGGCCCGGCACAAAGCCGACAATACCAGCCGCTGCATTTATTACATTCAACCATGGCGAAGATTTACTCGCATGGTAAAAGGTTTTTAGGAATTCCAAGAACGTAGCTTGGTCAATCCCACAATCTTCCAAAACTGGCGCATATGCTCTTATAAACCCACGTTTCTTATCCTTCGGTCTTCGTTGTGGGAGGATGACTGGACAAGGAAGTTTCGGCTTCGCAGCATTATATGCTGGAGGTGGATGATTCCGCAAAAATGTATCGGTAAGACCATTGGCATCTTGAGTAGGTTCCTCAAAAGGAGGAGTTGGGCCAGAACTATCTGCCGCTTCGTCTAAAGCCCAAGCTTCTTCGTCCCCTCCCTCAGAGTCCGTATCAGAGAGATCATCATCGTCGCATTCCTTTTCAAAATCGTGATTTTCCTTCTCATTTGCTGGCACAGCTTGGCCTTTTCCCATCATTTTATCAGCTTCCTCGGGAGATACCTCGACATATTGAGGAGGCGGATCATTGTAGCTGTGACTGAGCTGCGCGCCTGCGCGGCTGCTTTCGCCATTGTCTGAAGAAGCCTGCGGAAGGTTTGAGAAGGGTTTGTTTCGATGATGGTGGATTGCTTCGGATGCAAGACCAACACCTGATCCGATAAGCTTGACTATAATGCCCATGCTTGTAATATAAGATGTATTGTTAATGAAAGGATTGTGTTAAATGATAGAAAAGACAACGATTATTTGAGAGAATGAGGAGATACTTGGCCAAACTCTACCTCTTATTATAGCTTCACAAGAATATAAATTTCATTAAAGGAGCTGAGCGGCTGCAGCTCTCAACAACTTGCAAACCTCATTTGGGTAAAGATGGGGGGTGGTTTGATATTGCTAATGTGGAATAAAGTGGTGAATTATGTGCAATATGGTCTGTGCGTTCTCTAGAGTGGCAGCGCATCCCACGCTTTACCTAACCAATTTGAGACCACCAAACCGTAGGGCTTATTTACCGGTACTTCACTTCTGTGGTTATGTGTTGTACAGTCCAATAGTTTGGAATTACCATGAACAAGTCGACGAGCCTGCATATCATTGATACCTTTGCCTAAAAGCTTGAATCTCCGAAGTCGTGAGACATTACCGTCGTGCACCCCTGTAGACCACATATCGAGTTAGCCATGATGAGTTAGTTGAAGAGATGTGTTGAAGATCGAATGATCTGCACCATGGAATGGTTACACCGTTGATCACAGTTTCTGGTGGCACGAACCGATTGATGCTACCAATTGCGAACACACAGTTAAACAGCTTACTCTGTACACGAAGTTCCTTGGTTTTGCTCGGAAGACATTCAAGCATCGCTATTGTACTACGGCTAGGCCGAATACAACATGTGATATGGATTGAAGACTGTCAATGTACACCACATGGGTGCATATTCCGATATTGGTGGAGGGTCAAGAATCTACAGATTGCCCAAAGTGTGCCTTCCCCCCTTAAATCAGGGTATCCAATTGTCCAGACTATAGTCTAACAATAAGATATTCTTAATTCCCGAATATATCTCAAATATTATTTTGATTTGAAATATTGAAAGATTCCAATTATCAAGCATATCTGAATTAATAAATTGTTTGAAATTATTCAATTGTTTTCAAAGATCAAAACATTTCAAACATTGGACTCTAATTGGACTATAGTCCGAACAATTGAATACCCTGCCTTAAACAAGATGACAGTAATGCCAATGGGTACAGCGCAGGGCTAGTGACCCCGGATATGAGGCCTTGGGAAGAAGCATACGTATCGTGAGGGCCATCCTTGAACGAAATGATCAAGATCAGA
This sequence comes from Sclerotinia borealis F-4128, assembly GCA_000503235.1. Classification (NCBI taxonomy): domain Eukaryota; kingdom Fungi; phylum Ascomycota; class Leotiomycetes; order Helotiales; family Sclerotiniaceae; genus Sclerotinia; species Sclerotinia borealis. Next base: position 131,835 of record KI628596.1, on the reverse strand, counting down.
GGCTGCGACACGAATGACAGAATACCTAATCATAAGATCTGGGCGGTATTTATTGACCCCCTCCCTGGTTCATAACACTGTAACTATTCGTGGAATGATCGGGATGTTGTCCAAAACATTTTTCCCAATTCTAGACATCCAGTCGTCTCGTCTACTTTGAAAAAAGATGAATCAACGAGCTCCAATGCGCCAAGTATTCAAAATGTTAGGTTCTTTCGAGGCCAACAAGATATCACTAGCAATGATGGAATCTCGGAAGTATCCGAAATGTCTATGGAATCTGATCTGTTTGTTAGGATTAAAACTTCTACGTCCTGGCAGACAGGTTTAGGGCATCGTTGTAGGTAGTTATAGTTCTACGATAGTCACACAAAAAAATGGAGCTCATGAGGATTCCAGCGATATTCACAGTAGTGTTGACCGACTCAGGCAGGGATTAGAACGTGACAGATGAATAAGTATTTGCACTACAAGCTGTCCTCACATATGTTTATAGTATGGAGAACTTTTGCAGGAGATTCAGATAGAGATGGCGATACAGAAGTTCCGGATATGTGAGACGCACATGTAACCATCGAACGCGCTATACAGGATATAAATGAGGGCAGACAAATACATACATAGATGCGGCACTGGGAACTACGGTAGAGAAATTCAGCGAGGAACAAACAAAGAGGCTGTGGATTAATGTCTTAATTGTGGATATGGATACTAGTGTTCATCTGCTATAGAACGAGGAGTGGCTGGAGATAACAGTGGTTAAATATGGAGGGTATGAGGTTGAGGAGAAGTAGGACAGTGGTTGGAACTTGGAAGAATTGATGACGCAGGGGAAATAGAAAGTTAGATGGGGTTCTGTAAGTGTTATGCTTCTTCTCCTGTTCTTTCTTCCCCTCAAAATCTCCAAGCGTGATTAAGCGAACCCCTAAATTTAATATTATACGACACTTTCTGACAATTAGCAGTTCGGAGACGATGAACAGAAGGTCTTTTCGTAACATGCCACAGACATCCTACTGCGTTACATTGTCACACTATAGTATCACTCGTATAGTGAGCTCGAATTCCGGATCTTGGACAAGAACTCTTGACTATCAATCTGAAATGATAAAGAAAGATGAAAGAAATACGAGACAATAGTTCAAAAACATGGCTGCCTTGTATATAATCAGATGCGATCAATGTATTACCTTCTATAGGCAGAACAATATCCTCAGATATAAATGTCTCCGAAAATAAACAACCAACATTTACCTGGACGATCCAAGCATAGAACCCTTCCTCGATAAAGTAATCTACTTGCATCCCCGTATGCCCGCACCCAGCCTGCGATTCACTAGGAATTAATGATATGTTGTCCTTTTTACTAAGTTATAATACATGATAGTGACCACTGATAAGTTGGGTATAAGTCATTTCGTTAAGTTAGACTATACAACCGTGACCTTCTGAAGTCATAAGATTTTTGAAAATTGACTGTATAGGCTAGTATGTATTATTACCGCGATCGATGTCGCTGTTATGAAGAGTAAAGTGAACTAGAGGAAACCCCAGCGCCCCTGTAGTATGTATGGTATGGTATCTCTCGCACAAAACAAAGAACAAAGTCCAGGAAAGGAATTGTCGTAGCCGTCGTATCATTATGGAAAGTTTCCTTCTTTCCTTCCTTCCCTAACCAACACCAATAATCCTAACGCCTAATCCACATACCACACTCTCCTATTAAATCCTCCTCGATATCCCAACCTCAACCCATCCAACATCAAATCACCCCTCTACCTCTAATACCGATTTCTTCTCTGCCAAAAATGTCTCTTAGCCGGCCTCACACCCCCCACATACCCCTTCTCGCCTCCCATCCCCGTCCTTCCACTCTTCCTCCCATGAATCCTCTTACTCAAACACGTTGCAAAAACCAAGCCCGCCCCCAAAAACCCGACCACCATCCCGGCCACCAAACACCAAATCCCTGCACTAAAAGACGCATGACCACCCTCCCCACTCACACTCCCATTCGAATTCACATGCCGTTTCACAATCCCAAAAAGAACAAAATCGCACGCCACAGCCACCAGCGCAACCACAAACGCAATACCCGAAACTAGAGCCGCGAGGAAAGAACCAATAATGCTAGCGCCGAGAGCGAGCAGAAAGGCTATGAACATTAGGCCGCAGGCGATGGGATGGAGAATCATTACGCGAGTTAGGGCTTTTGAAGTATTTTCGGACGCGGTGGAGAAAGGGGTCGAGATTGTGGAGATTGTGGAGGCGGGGTTGTAACCGATGTGTTTTTTGGTGCACTGGTTTGGGTTTCTGTTTGGTGGTGTTAGTTATTTTCTTCATTTCAAATTGATTTAATTCAACTCATACTATCGATAAAGACAGAATGGAGAACCAAGATATCAAAAATAAAAGGAACTTACGAATCAACACCCAAAACACAATATCCAAATGTCCCAAACGAAATCACCGAAGTATGCGACTGAATTCCTGTAACCTTCAACAATGCGATATCTTTAATAACGGGAGCGGAAATAGTAGGTATGAGGAGGAGAATGGCGGATGCGAAGAGGAGGAATGTGCCGATGTGATGGAGGATTCCGGTTGCCATTTTGATGCTTGGATATTGTATTGAGTTGGTTTAGGCTGCGTTGGTAGTATTTATGGGATGTTTTGGTTGAGGTATGAATTCTGCTGCCTTTGTAGATTTAAATTCGTGATGAGTAGGTATTGTATGAGTGAGAGGTAATAAGATGGGGGAGTAAAGAAGTCGTAAGTTTATTTGATTCTACTTTCAGTCTTTTAATAGGTTGTAAAAGTGACAATAAGAAAGTACTGAAAAGAGAAGGGGATTCTCAGAATTATCTGAAGCTTTAAAAAGTCTAGTGGTGCGTTGGTTGTTAGGTTGCATATCGCATGCATATCTTGCTTTTGCCGATATCTAAAAAATATAAACAGGGAAATAACTTTTGCAAGGTGGTATTTGGATATCTGGATAGAGTTTGTCGTCATACTTGTATTTTTACCTTGAACGATATATACCTATGCCCAAAACAAGGATACCGAAAATGGAAGTGAATATAGAAAGATGATACATGTCAAACATCAGCTACTTTAGCGAATGATGGGGAAGCGCCATAAACTTATTTAGCGCAAGGGGTTTGAACTTATTTTTCTACTATTACTATTACTACTATTCTATATACAGCACTACTGAATCCATCATAGATTACTGCCCTATTCACAATACAGTATCATCTCACAACAAACAGTTTTCCCAAATCTTACTGGTAAACCAGATTATTCACTGCCAACTTTGAAACCATCCCCCCTGTAAGCGACCCCAGCCCCTTATCAATAAAATGACGTAGTAATCCAATCTTACATTCAGGGGTCAGGGTCGTCGGTCCAATTAGGTATGGATATGGACATGGACATGATTTTAATTGATTGAATCACTCTTTCTAGTCCACACATTCTAGTAGTATTTGGGATAAGATAAGGTGGAATAGCAAAGTGTGACACTATACATTTCATTATTAGTAAGTAGATTGATATGGGTCTAGAGTGGACTAAATAGTCAAATAGATATCTATTGAGATCTAGAAAAGAATACAATAGGCACTCTTAGATAGTGCAACATGAATCAAGTGCGGATACTTTCTTTGAGTTCAAAACTACATGCTCGATCAAGTATTCAAAAGTAAGTGTAAGATTTTATATTGAATCTTTTTTACGATAACTTAATTTTCTCTTATTTCCAACTCCAAATGATTACTTTGTATAAACCAATTTGTATATATAACATATGTGTCTCAATCACAAATAGAATAGATAACATCTAACTCTCCAAGACCTATATATAAGCCCCTATACATTGCTTCGTGTCTTCAGGATCCAACTAAAATTATAAATCGAGTATCTCTTAGTATATCAACCACGACCGCAGTATATCTCTCCGGGTACGATTTTGCCTGGTTCTATTGGATATCTAGTTAGTAGGTAAAAATCGTAGGAAGAAATGAAAAATGGAGGAGGGAGAGAAAAAGCTGACCATCAGTCGAAAAGCCTGCATGTCTAAATTTGGCACCCATACCCACTATATCCTCATGTTAGCCATCTTTACACCAAATATACCGAGTCCAAAGAAACAACCAATTCAAAGAAAGAAGAACCCACAATTCCCCCATTGAATGCCATCCCTCCCAAAATCTTCAAACTCACTCGTACTAGCACAACAAGCCCTAATACTCCCATACATCTGAGGAATAAATCCCTCCCTCCGATACGTAAAGGTCCACCAACAAATCGCCGTCTGCCCCACCATCAACAACGTACTAAGAAAAATGGGGTACGAGGCATAAGTGACAAAATAGACCGAGTGTTCGACTCCATATGCGGGATCCGTGTAGATGGTTTCGATCGTCGATACGGATTCGCCTAGTAGCCAATGCATAGCTGATGCGAACATCATGAGAGGGAGCAGAACTTTGGAGGGAAGTTGTAGAAAATAGGATTGTTCAAAGGGAGTACCAGATACGATTGTGGCGCGGGGCTTGCGACGGTGCAGTTCGAAGGTGCCCCATTCGTGTTCCATGGATATGAGCGTGACGTTGTAGATGAGTAATAAATAGAGAAGACTGAAAAGAAACTGCGCGCCGTTGGAAATAACAAAGGCTAGTAGTTCACTGCTGATTTTATCAGATGGTAGAGATGCCAATGTAGCGCTGGAGGAAAATCCTCCCCAAGTTCCGTAGTAATGCTCGAGGACCTTGGAGATATTGGCATCACAGCCGATGCCGTGGTTAGGGCTGGTCTTGTTGGACTGCGCACAATTGGGGTGGTAGTTTGACGCAGTGTTGGCCATGGCGGTAATGATAATTATGGAGAGGCCGACCATGGCGAAGGAACAGAACATGAGGATTATCATTTGGGGTATGGCAGTTGAACCAAGGTTGGATAGGAGTGATCGTTTGTATTTTATTGCTATACTTGGATGTAGCAGATCTGAGGATAGGTAAACATGTTAGATGTAGGATGCGATGGGATTTATGGCAGAGAAAGGATCTCACCGGCGGCTTTATCAATTTCGTTGAATCTTTTGCATTTCTGTGAAGAGAAAAGCAATTAGTCTTGGATGAGAAGAAAAATGGTACATGAATTTACCTGACAGTGACCTATATCATCACCAGTAATCGAAGGAACTGGATCTTTACAATGTTTATGACAACGATGCACCACCTTATGTCGATAACCATCTCAAGAATTGAGTGCACATTCATCATGAATCTTCAATTCCGGATTTATGACAGAGGAGATGATCACATCACCATATGTCAGACAGTGATTTTTGACCCTATGTCTCGCACGATAATTCAGCCCTATCATATACATGGCTTTGATCAGAAGACATCCGAAGAGTGCTAGTAACTGTCAATTTATTTCTTCCAAAATTCAGCATGTGGATACGTACTAAAACAAGCTTGCATTCGAACATTCAATCGACATTTGCTTGGTTGTTGATCCTCCAGTTCACAATAAACATTTTGTCTCAAGGCGCAATTTCCTTTCACATACAGGCCATAAGAACTCTGCGTTGAAGCGTAGTCGACCTCCTTTTGCGCTTCATCGACAGTTGCCGTTCCTTTATATGTCGTACAATTCTGATTGTATGTAACAGATACGGTTTTGAAGGATGCTGGATGTCATTTGTGAGTCTTATATGTGAGTCTAGATATTGAGAGTACATACTCGAATTCTTGAGAGTAAGAGTGTTGTATTGATTACTCAATTGACGTATGTCGCGAGGCAAGACATAGAACCCGGCTCTAAAAGCAGTCCACTATTCAACATTAGTTTCAAATATTTTTTTATTTGGCGATTAAAGGATTTGACTTACACAAGCAGAATCATAATTTGACAGAGAATCAACATTATTGAAGGAATAATCGTAGGGACCCAGAGTGAAAGTTGCATTGTAGAAGTAGCTAACATTGGTCGGCATCTCGATATAAAATGATGGTCCAATGACTGAGTTTGTGAGAAAATGAACCGGCTGTAGAGGGAGGAATCAATAAAACTATTCCTATAGTATCCAAGTTGGATGGAAACATACAATCGAAGTGCAAATAAGTAACAACCACAACCCCCAAGCTTTTACCTTTCCAGATTGTTTAATGTTAATGTTTTTCGGTGAGTTCGTACCTATCATACAATCCCCTCGTTTTGACAAGATGTATGGAATTTCTTCCACGACTGGAGCAGTGGCCAATTGTTGATACGTGTTTGAACAACCTAAAACCATCGTTGCTGCAATACTAATAAAAAAACGAGCGGCCTATTTACAGATGCCATTAGCGAGCTTTCCGATGTATAACAATCCCCAATCCCACTCACGATATTTCTTCTCTCCATACTCTCACAACCTTCCCCGTCTTTTCCACCCATACTCGTACTGTTTTTGTTCAACCGATGATAAAAAGCAGGTAAATACACCATCATAATTATAAACATAATGATTGCGCAAAGAAACGTAAACCCCGCCATGGACCGCAAACTGCGATCCACCAACATTTGTTTCTTCCACCATCCATCTTTCCCCTGTGCAAACTGACCATCAAACGTAGATGAAGGGCGGGGCTTGGCAAAAGCTGTTGATTTCGTCCATATCCTTTTCATATTCAAAGTTACGCCAGAAGTTTTCCGCAGACGTGCTTCACTAGGAGGTGAATCTTCCGTGAGACTATCGCGGCCGAGACCTTTCAGGGCTTGATAATCGTGGGCGGAGGGAAGAGATGGACTAAAACTAGAGGCGTAGCTACCTCTACCGTCCAGTAGACGTCGTGATGATATACCATCATCGAAGGGTGTGAACGGTGTAGTGGATTCCTGTCGCTGGAGTATTGGTTCTGGTCTTTCGGAAATATTTGCTGAGTAGGATGTATATTCCGAACTATTGTGCGAAGAATGATAGTCAGGTGGTGATTGGTTAATATTGGAACTATCAATATCAAGCAATGAGCCATTAGCAAACATTCAATCAATCCAAAAACGTCCATCTGATAATAAACTATTCCCCTCAGTCAAGGCGCCAAAATAAACAAAACCAAGATGAAAATTAAGCTTCTCTTACCCAAACTCTAGCATATTTATATCCCCATGATCCTGGTCCCAATCATCAAATAACCTCGAAAACCTTGCCGCCATCTCGAGACACGCTTAAGATAAGAATACAGTAGCTTCGAATTCGAGTCTGGACCTCAATTGTGTCTCGAAATCTTTATTAATGATATAAAAAAAAGCCGTACTGTAACTGTACAAGTACGATAAGGCTGAGAATGTTGTACAGAATACGCCATGATGAAACATATATGCGTAGTAGTTTCTCAGACAGCAAAACGGGTAGCAAGTCTAAAGACTAATCGAATCCTTCCGTGTAGTATTGTAGAACACAGGGCCGAAAAGCTCATTAAGTGCTGTGGTTGGAAATTTGCAAGCTGCAGGTTCCATGTGCCAAGACACGTTACACTTGAGTTCATAACGTGTGTCCAAAAAGCATGATTTTAACTATAATAACGAATTTGTTTTTAAATAAAATAAAATATAGAAACACATTCAAGATTATCTTTTGCTCTTTATACTTATTTAATTTTTAGATCTAATAAGAGGTTGATGATAGAATGAGCTACAATATACGATTTCTTTTCGGACAAACATGTGAAACTGAGTGTATAACGAGGATATGCTATGCGCTGCAACTCCACTGAACCTGAGCTACACCATAACTGTATTCTATGATTGGATGTTGAATACTTCGCAATCGGTTCAATGCAGATATTGATGGACGGGTAGGCACACCGCATATTTATGTGCTACCCTTGTATTGGAGATGCAAGTATTTATACCAGAGATCACTGCACAGAATATCGTTATTATGCACAATATCCCCATTAGCTAAGCCCATGTTATACTGAGTACAATCGAATTGATACGAATCCATTAGGTCGCTAGTTTGCAAGTTTGCCTAGAACTAGATATTCCACAAGTATAGAGCATATCTAGATAACCTTCAACCTTATCTCCCGATCCGACACCACCCCCTTTCTCGTCAAATCCCCTATCACTGTCAACCCTACGGAGATAACCTAACCTAGCTCCTCTACATAAAACCACGTTTGGTACTACGTATACCAGGTTCTTATATTATAATTCTGTAAAGTTCGATATTGGATTCTTTCATACAATCACTTGAAACTTGAACATATGTATGGAACGATTTCTGTGTTTAAATCGATATCAGATTGCATATAAGATACTGGGTTATTGATATTTTGTTTTGGCTCATCAATTTATTCAAGTCTCGGGTTGCATGGATGGCAACTGCCACATTATAATGGAATGTTGACTGTTTTCTTTAGGGGGAAGGTGATAAGATAGCTTAAGGGTTTTATTTGCTTGGTTGAGTTGGGGGTACGAGGACCTGGTTAAAATGTTCCAGGTACCAACCACATGTTAGAGAAAATTGGTGTTGAAATCTAGAAACCATAATTCAAATGGAACTGTGTCATTGTCGATGATTTTCCAGAAACCTTTAGAAACACGCTATCGTTCGGCTTATGTTTACCGACATATATTCGAGTATATCTCGATTGAGATGATACTCGTAATAGCCAAATCGATAAATGTCACGCAATGAAAGATATACATACACATGCCATATTGACCGATTAATAACCAACCTATATTATATGAGAAACAGCAATCTACATTACAATCTATCTAACAGACCACACCTACACCCAACTCATTCTCTCCCCCTCGCAGGCTCAGAGTGGACAATCAGTCAGTCAATCAGTTATCAGCTGACTCTCAATTCCTGGCTGACTCACTGATATCGCTGATCAGCCAGCTAGCACGTGATCCTTATATAGTAACAAAATTACCCTTTCCTCCATCGATTCCCTTCCCCCTCATCATGAAAATACGGAATCTGCAATCTCGGACTCCGATCTCCCACAGCCGCCAATTCCCCCTCCACAATAAGAACCGCACTCTGCGTATCCCACAACCCCTCTCTCCCGGGCGCCTGAGCCAAAATCTCTATCGCTCTCCTCTTATGCCTCACATCCGTACTGCGGACCGCCGTATACACCAGCGGAACAATAAGTCCCGTATCGACCATAAATCTCGGCATTGATTGCACACCCCAATACGCTCTATCTTCTTTCACCAACGCTTCGGACAAATCGAGCATTTCTTCAAATTTAGACCCCGGGATATGCGGTTCCGCCGCATTCATGGAGAATAGGAGATGATGGGCTTTAAGCAGCGAGACGCCGCGGTTCCGGATGGGTTTTGCGGGTGTGCTGTTATTGGGGTCCGGATTATTGGGCGTCCTGGAAATAAATGCGTTGAGACGATTGGACCAATTTTCCAACGCCATATAATGGCTTCGTATCATGGGGCCAAACTCGCTGGTAACGATTTCTTCCGTCACGTAGTTCCAATTGGTGTGCCGCGCATGCAGTATGTCTGCTCCCAGCGTTCGTAGGGAATAGCGAGCTTCTTCTAGGGATTGGAAGGGCGTGAACTGAGAGGTTGGGCAACCCGCTCGTTTCATCGCGGCCCAGAATGCTCCGCGGTCCACTCCGGCTTGGGGGTTAATGAATGCTGCTATTTGTCCTCCGAGTACTAATAATAGTGGAGAATAGTCCCGTGCACATTGTGCTGCCACGGATGAGGGGGCGTTCGTGGCGTGTATGTTGTCGATGATCTTGAGACCGGATTTGAGATGTACTAGTGCTGCGGCTTGATCGCTTATGAGACAGTCGAAACAGATGAATAAAACGCATGAGATTAATGTCATGTCTAGTGAGTGAGGCTCGCGGACTATCGATTTACGTAATATTTGAATGGCCTTTGTGTACTGACGGAAAGCGAAAGCTTTTGTTGGATTTTCAGTTAGTGTCTGTGGTTTCTGATAAGTTTCGGTGTAATTCTTGTGGATGGCACCTAATGCGAGAATACCGTGACGAATTGATGGTTCGATGGTAGCAGCTTGGAACACCCTCTTTTCCCAAAACTCGGTGGAAAAGTCTCCGGCAAATTCGGCTGCTGTATGTCTACGAAAGAAATCTAGCATAATCGACTCTAGGGGATCGTCGAGAGTAGTAGACTGCACGCCTTCTGATATGGAAGGCTGTGTCTTTGTAACATTCCGTTTTTTCAGATCTGTGAAGACCTCATATCCATCACAATTTCGTCCAGTGGAAGTACATCTCATACAAAATGGCTTCTCCTCTCCACACTTGACCCGACGAATCCTATGATGAAGGTGAGTGGAATCGTCACAGGAGCTCCAACGAAGTTTCACTTACTTGCAAGTCCTACAACCCGTTCGGACGGGGGTTCCACATATTCGATATCGATGTGGTGACTTGGCCCCAACTTTCTTTGATGGCCTTATAATCGTCGTCCTCGGCCCTGAGGAAGAAGTGTAGCTGGACATAGAACTTTATCTAGTATGCTTTAATTGAAGAAGTTAAGTTTAATCGTGCTTGGCAAAATGAGCAGGGTTATCTGAATCAAGGCGTAATATCCGTAGTATAAAACTTCACAATGTCCGCAGCGAACAAGTATAATGTCTAATAGAGATGAACTATTGCGCATCAAAAGAATCTCAAGGTGTTAATTATCCGTTTCTGTTCTTGTTAAATCGTCGTCACTTTTCGAAGGCTTCAATAATGTGATGATGCGGGTAATGCTGACCTGACCGTCTTCTGCTCACCCATGCCATCTGCGGTCAAAACACGTCAAATTTGCCATCAGGATGTCAGATTAAAGCTATGCAGGCGCGATTAAGCATATCATAACACCACTTACTCGAGTAGATCAAACTATATGATACCCGCGGCACAGATCCAATCACTTGACAGAAAGCTTAAATCCGGCCACGGCTGACCAGTATTACTAAAGTAAGTTGGCTCAATTATTCAAAAGGTAATCCGATTTCTTGGTAACCTATGATCAAACATGATTTGTCAGGGAAGACTTATAAGTGAATTAACCTGAGGCGACGTATGGATATGCATACCGTAATACTCCTTTTCTCCTTTCTCCCCATCAACCGAACCAACCAATCATATTATGCTAGGGATCACCGAGAAGAATCTGTGATCGCTATGTTGCAGCCCTATAGGAATGCGGAAAAACTCCGCCGGCAGTCTTATGCTTTTCCGTAAGATTTCCATAGAACGAATCAGTCAATATGACCTACCTTGTTGTTTTGGAAACTCTCTTTGGCCAACAACATGGTACATTGGTGGTTTGCCTCCTTGATATCATAATACTATAATACTGATCGGTCATCAATCTCACCACTATCTATACCTTTTCAATATATGAATTTCTAGATTCCAATCATGCGCTGACACTTGTTGGTATCTACATTTTGCAGAGATCTAGACCCAGAGTAGTGAAACACGGTGCTCTCGACATGCCTATTCCCTTTGCCTGACCGCTTATATCAATAAAGATTCCGATATCTAATTGCAAGCTTCGATTGATAGAGATGTTAAAAATACTTGATAAATCCAACGCTGCAGATTATATATCGTGATTCGTGTTTGCGGTATTCGTTTTAGGTCTTTGTCTGACGAATCATGACAAGGTACCCAGGTATCGGCCATTGAACATATTAGGAGCCATTCGAAACGGAAAGAAACTTATTGGGTGAGATCTTACGATTGTTGCCGCGGAAAGCGGAACTTAAGAATGAGCATTAGTAATAAATTCCATGGAGATGTTCATTTCGTGAGACATGTAATGGAACCATAAGAACATAATAAGCTGCCTTTGTGCTCTTATCACAAGTGTGAGGAAGCTTAGATGAGCCTTGTAAGATGCCAAGATTGAGTATCTTCCTTGGAGGGAAACGGAAAAGAGGCGACCCTGTTAGGTCTTCCGCGATGATAATTTGCTTATGATTTACTAACAACCGTATTACTCGGAGCTATGCTATTCTGTCTTATTTTACGCAATCTCACCAACATGTAGCATCTCCTAAGATATCCATTCCGATTGACCAGCCGAGCTGTGCTGTGTTCATACAACCTCTCTCCCATCTTAGCCATCCTCATTGCCGCACTCTGCCTCCTTTACAATCATTTGTAAAGCCCTCTGTCATGGTATCCCTCGCTCTCCGATGCATCATCACCATATCGATTATGGTAAGCAATATCAATTTCCTCCTCAAAATCTCCTCCTCGATTGGCCTCATACCCCTTTGTATTACCGTTCCCACCATTCATATCCTTCAACAAAGCCGCATTCTTGTCATCCTCAGGCAAGACATAAACACCCCTCTCTGTAGTCTTCGTGTGTGTCCAAATATCCAAGCCCAGCGCCGCCAATGTAGATAACGTCCCAATCAATGTAAAAGACCAAAGCGCCTTGTATTCCCTACAGACGCCAACTGCCGTGCCGCTCCTCCAAGTCTGCACATCACAACTCTTCTTCAACGTATTACTGAGACTCCAACTCAACAATCCAAGCCCTAGTATCCAAAAAATCGACGTCGTACCATTAAGCAAACAATTAAACTTCGGCGACAAATACGTGAAATTGTAGAGAATGATCGTAAGCGTCAGAATCGCAACCGTCCCCAGCGATATCGAAAGTAGCACAACAAATGTCCATGGGACGGGGAATCTCTCAAAACCTAACCGCATGTCAGCATGCATTTCTCTCACAATATCCATCTAGAAAGAGATGCATATACATACGCAGATAATACATAAAATACGCCATGATGCCTCCCACAATCGCGGCCGAGATCAATTGCGCAAAACGTAATCCATGGAAAGATATTCGTGGATAGTGGGATGGAGCTACTTTCGCACCTCGTCGACGAGCGTTGGTGTTCATTTTTGTGATGCTTTCATGAATTCCCGAATGAAGGTACGAAAATTCAACGAAACTGGAAAATCAAAACAGAGAATGCTGAATTGTAAGATGGAGAAAAGTTCATTTGTTTTCAACAAACAGGAAGTCATAGATTAAATCCAACACATACGAAACTTTACGTATAGCCGCTCCTACAAAACATAGTGCTTACTATTCACCCATCAGACATTGCAAAGACTGAAATCAGCCTCCAATGGAACCCAATCCTCAAACACAGCCCTGGTATACTTACAAGGCAGTGCAGTGAAGGGCACAGAATCCCACTCTCAAAGCATACACTGCTTGATCCTATCATGCGCGTTTCCTGATGCTACTCCGTATATATTCCTTAGAAATATTATATCACAGTTTGCGAAAAATCTTGAGCCCCATAAGATAAGCGCTTAGGGTAATTTAAGCATTGAATTAGTGCTCCCAGGGCTTAGTTTAGCGCATCGTGGCACTATAACGTGGAACCGAAGCTAGAGCTAGAAACTTAACGACACTAACATTTATTCTGTGCTACCCGGTGCAATACCATACAGCTAATCAATGACTATGACTTGCTGATTGAATTAGGATCCCGAGACTCGGTTCGAGATTGTCGTTGCTGGTTTTAATTGCGGTGTCCGCCTGTGGAGCTGATCGCGAATGATATGCCGAAGCTCACGCGCACTTGGTTGGCCTCATGGTGAAAGCTATATAAGTATATGAGACTCCCCAAGAGTGCGAATATAATAAAGACCTCGCGGCGTCTATATTATGACTGAAGTTATGAGAGGGAGTGAAGCTCGCCGGGGACTGAGGTAATCCCGAGCTCGTCGTGAACATGCATTTATCGGGTCGGTCACTAATGCTACAAGTCTGTTTTTGATATTCTCATTTCTTTTCCTAGTACTGTGGATATAAATTCCTTGGCATTTTATGAGCCGGAAGTCATAGAGCTTTTTCTTCACTTATTTTCCTCCTTTCTAAGTCCGAAATGCCGGCATTCTCTCTACCATCGTGATTTTTTCTTGTTATGTAACCTTTATATATCCTCGCGGTTATTCAAAATAGAGGCTATGAAAGTGAAGAAAGGAGTCGCAGCCCTCTTCCAATTGTTCACATTGAATAGTGAGGATCCTGATTTCGTATTCACCGCATGCTCGATGGCAGTGTTGTCCTCAACTTCGGTTGTCGACTTGTGGCCAGTTGTCACAGGCGTTTTCGAAGGAATATTAGATGCCGCCATCTCAACGGTCGGCTGTGCAGAAGATGGCTCAATGGCTGGCTTCGGGATTGCCATACTCGTCTCATTCGCAGCCATTTCCGGTGCTGTAATTTTCCTCTTCTTAGCAGCTGGACCCGTCTCCATGGAATCATCAGCCCGTCTCTTCAAATCGCGGTTGTCTAAAAGAAGTTCTGCTGTATCTTTAACTGGATTTGTGGCTGCTGATAAGTCCCCCAAGTCCTGTTGCTTCAGTAGTTCTTCCAACCTCGCGTATTTGACGGATTTGTTGGTCTCGCAATCCACGATTATGTCTTCGAGCAAACCTAAATGAAGCATGGCGTGTGTATAGCTAGCCTGGCTATCCAACAAGTCTTGCTTTTGCCTTTCCAACTCCGCCCTTTCGGCCTCGATTGATTCTTTGAACTCTTCTCCGATTTTCTCCATCTTAGTCTGATCAACTAATAGACCTTTCATCTGCTCATCCAGTTCTGCTCTTCCAGCTGTAAGTACCTCTTCTGCCTCATCCAACTCTGTTCTTTTAGCCTTGGTTGAATTTCTCCATTCTTCTTTGAAACGTTCCAATCCAGCTTGCTCAGTCAATACACCTTTCATCTGATCATCCAGTTTTGCTCGTCCAGATTCAAGTGCCTCTTTTGCTTTATCCAACTCTGTTCTTTCAGCCTTGGTTGAGTTTCTCCATTCTTCTCTGTTTTTTTCTAATTCATTTTGCTTAGTTAAAAGACCTTTCATCTTCTCGTCCAGCTTTACACTCCAAGCTCCAAGCGTCTCTTTTGCCCTGTCCAACTCTGCCTTCTCAGCCTTGGTTGAACTTCTCCACTCTTCTCTGAGTCTCTTCATTTCAGCTTGCTCAGCTAACAAACCTTTCATCTTCTCATCTAGCTTTGCTCTCTAAGTTATAAGCATCGCTCTTGTCCTGCCTAACTCCGCTTTCTCGGCCTCAAACGGATTTCTCCAGTCCTCTTCAATTGTTTGCATTTTAGCCCGATCAACTAATAGATCTTTCGTCTGCTCGTCCAGCTTTGTTCTCTCAACTTTTAGCGTCTCTTCTCTTCTGCCTCATTATTGGGTTTCTCTCTCTCAATCTGGCTAGCCAGAAATTCCTGCTTCTGCTTGTTTAGCCCGTCTGTCTCGGTTTTCAATGAGTCCTCTACCTCCTTCCTTATCTTCTCCTCTATAGCTCTCCCCGCCTTTTTCTTGTCAGCTGCCGCGATCTCAATCTCAAGTTTCCATTCTTGCTGGCAGACATTCTTTTTTTCAACCTTTTTTTGATCGCTGCAATGTGTCCAGTGTCCCGTTCTGGCGATCGAATAGGTGAATATCTTCGCATTCGGCCACCCATGGCTCTCTATAATATATTTAGCACACTTCAATGGTGTGTGGGTCGGTACAATATCCCAAGGGACTTACATCTTCTTTTTTTGCTCAGCTCGCTTAGTAGCTGGCTTTGACTCACTACTACAACCTCCAGAACTTTTTGCGCCTCATTTAAAGGCAAACATTGGCCCTTGAGCCATCTATTGACAAATTCCACCTCTGTTTCCTTCCGTCTAAAATCTGGTGGCTTTATAACCCAGGACCCATTGCCTTCATTCTTTTCGTTATTCTCTTGTAAAGACCAGCCTCCCCGTCCATTGCGACCTGCCAGCGCAGGCATGGGTTTAATGAGAATACCTCTATTTATCGCCTGGCGGAGTCCCTTCCGAGCAGTGTCTATGCATCGTTTCATGGGCGAGGAGAAGATATGCGTGATGTGTTTGGCATTTTTTCGCATACTCTCGTAGAGTTCATCACATTGTCGCTCTCCTTTGGAAGATAACCCAAAGTCCTTGCCACCTTCTCTGTAATTTGACTATTCAAAAGTCAGCTACATTCACTTTGTCATTTGCAAGCAGCATGTTGTAATGATACGATACCGAAGCATGGCGGATGAGATGGACGATTATAAAGGGAGGTTTTTCTGCAGACATTATGGCGCAGACATTATGGCGCAGCAAATAAGATGACTCGGGATGCTCAGAATACAAATCCTGTCTGTATCTAGAAGTTCCAAGGAGCTCGAAGTTCTAAAGTTGATAATCCAAGTCATCATAAGAGTTTCTCGGAACGATTTATAGACAACCGAGAATGTCTCGCGCCTCAAGCGGCAGTATCTTCTGGAAAAATAGGCAGCCAACTAATAATATTCAAGTAGTATTTGAGAATATGCAAGAACTCGCAAGTCCTTCCGAAGGACAGGCTCTAGAATTATTGAGACGATGCATACTCGAATGAAAGAAGAAATCAATACTGGAAGTATTCATACTGACATGATGAGAAAGTTCGCAACGTTTCCATCCAAAAGCTGCAGAGGACATTATATGATGACCATGAAGTCACCAGGTAGTAGAAATTAAGGTTATCTCGAGATTTGCCAGAGGCGGTGTTGGAGTAGGCGAGATTGTCTAGAGTGGGTAAAGAGCGCAAGGGGCCGTACCTATCATGATAGCCGAGACTCGACTTTGGCTCCGAGGACTATTCGATTTCGAAGTGGGCGATATTGAGTAAATGTCAGTCATTATTAGCCGTATGAAAGGAAGGAGATCAATCTAATTCGTGTCCTTTCGAATTCTTATAAAGTTATCTGCATGTGCCAAATCGACCACTATCTCTGCGTCTCCACAACATTGTAAAACACTCCTATGCCATCATCAATATCACCCAAGTTAAGAAAAGCGAGATGATTATAGATATCCATATGGAATCAGATCCATGTACCTACAAACTCGAAGTATAGTGAAAGTCGTGGCCCATGAAACGGTCAATTTTGTGGGTTTCCCTTCCTATAAACCCCACGTAACTTCCAAAAGTTTTATACACAACCATCTGTAGATACTCAAGTAAATAGATTTATCCTATTAACCTGGCCATAGAAAAAAATGCATCGCATCGCTTTAACCACAACCCCAATCAGTATATTCATCCCTCTCCGACCATCGAAACTCGTCAGATAATTCTTTTAGATACGAAAATGCTGGAAGAAGTTTTCGAGACCCTATATACCAACACTCATTAATTCATAATTTGAATCATTTCAGACAGCCGCTGCAGCTACGGTATATCATCACGTACTCGAGTAGACCACCTCATATATTCCATGTAGTCATGCGATATTTGACGCGCTCTGCTTTTATTCTTCTGCAGTCGTTGGGTTTTGTACTGAGATCTATATATCGATTAGTCTATAGATAATCGATACCCAGAGCTTGAATCGGCGATAATGTCACAATGTGTCTGCAACAGTGGCTTCAAGGTTTCTGGGTTGGTAATGTCTCCTATTATTTGTATAATTGTTTTGGGTTTCTATTGGAAAACCCCGAGTCTATGGTAGAGTAGTGCATTTTACCCCTTTTATCAATATATCAACGACTTTGTGCGTTTGGTTATGGATGAGCTTCATTCTAGGAGCATCTGTAGTTTATTTTATTGCAATTTGCAAATTAGAATGTGGATTTTGATATTTGAGGATTGAAGGTTGATGCTCAGTCTGACATGTATTTAGGCATGCTAACGTTCTATTAAAGCAAATTCCCATAATTCGTACCATAAATCTTATACAAAGACAACCCACCTTGTCGTGCAAGAAAATTATATGTTCCCTCCATTATATTTGCCGACTTGCTTTATTTCAGTTCTTCAAGCAAAATTTCTCCCCATATGTTTGCATCCTCGAGATACTCCATGTCAGATACTATCGGCCATATCTCAAGCATGAAATGCGGCTCTCGTGCACCAAAAACAGCTGTAAATTTTGGCTCTGCCGATTTTCCACGAAGTTCTTGTATAAGAAAGCCTAAGCATTCCTTTGGCTTTGCTTTGCGTTCCTAGCCAAAACCGTCACAATTTCTGGTGTGATGTTCCGTACATTTAGTGTAAGAGGTCTTCCGTCCACCGAGGAATTTTAGTGGCGATGACTTCGTTTTGACTGACGGGAGTAGTGCTCCGACATTTGCAAGGAATTGTCGTCCAGTTTTGATGTCTTGCGGAGTCCACATGAATTGAACCCCGAATACCTTTCTTCGGGAGTTGAGAAAAATCAACTATTAGACTGTTGATTGCAGATGTCAGGTTGGAGAGGATGGAGGGGTCGAAGTTGGAAATTGTTAAGTGATATGTATTCAGTACGCACTGTATAGACGAATTCCATATTTCAAAGGTCGTATAGCCATCGGATTCGGATTCGATGGAGTAGTTACTGCATGCGGAATATACAATACGATCTACTCTTTTTCTTACATCCTTCAATTACGTTCATAAGTCCAAATCTTGTCATGTAGAGGTTTCCACTTTGCCAACAAAGGAAGCTGAGTAGCAGCTCTTGTCATACAAGTTCAACGAAGAAAGATGCGGATCTATCATCCGGAGAAAGCAAACTTCATCTAGACTTCGCAATTCACAAGGCAGTGTTTGATCTCCAGATTGAGTACGTTCAGGATCAGTGGAACAATTGGCAATGGCCTTTCATTTCATTTTGTTTCTGCAACAACTTCAATCTCTACTTTTGCGTCCTCCTTCACCAACCTTACAATTTGCACACAGGTGCTCACTGGAAATGGTTCCTTAATCCACTCCCCCCAGATTCTATCTACAGTTCTAATTTATTATGGTCAGCGGAAATTCTCTCCTATCCTCTTCCTCTCCCAACATTTCTCATACCACAACAACAATCGCAACCCCGGATCTATCCTCTTCCTTTCCAGGCAAGATTAAATTAGAACTTACTTCAAGTCTCCCATATCCACCAAAAATACTCTTCTCTGCGCGATCCTATCTAATCCACTCCCACTGGCCACCAAAACT
Source organism: Sclerotinia borealis F-4128 (assembly GCA_000503235.1). Lineage (NCBI taxonomy): Eukaryota > Fungi > Ascomycota > Leotiomycetes > Helotiales > Sclerotiniaceae > Sclerotinia > Sclerotinia borealis. The sequence goes on along the minus strand of KI628596.1, from coordinate 112,823 downwards.
GCTTTCAGATTCCTCATAATCTGCGTAGTTTGCGCGGCCACCCCTCCTGAAATTATTCGTCCGTCGCCGGGTAAATCTCCCATAAACCCACTGAGATACACTATAGATCTTGAAGATGGAATCGTGTTGGAGTGGGAATAATTCCCATTTGGTGGAGCTATGGCTGGGATCGTGAGGGCTGTACGAGACGGTGCGAGCTCGTGGTGTTTGCTGGATTTGTAGGAACTAGTAGTTGATGACATTGCGATTGCGGTGATGATGATCCTTTCGATGTTAATGCGTGTTGAAAGTTTAACTTGGGATCCGGGTAAAGCGTGAGAGTTTTGAGTATTTTGATTCTAGACCCTTGGATTATTATCTTGAATTTGCTCTGACGTCACAATCATGGATGTTCGTTGATGGCTTCTTCACACCACTCAATGCTGGTAGTTTCAGCCGCTGACACATGATTTTTTCTCAATGTACATTGATGTATATGGGATATGTTAGTTGGCATATGTTCGTTGTTTCTAATTTCTAATTTTCTATTCTCATAATATTGTCGTCGGTGATGGAAGCTGATATGTATCAACTGCCTTCAAGTGAACAATTACCATTTCATTGCCGGTTGCTTTATATGTCTTGCTAACGGGTTAATATTCATCATCTAACTCTTAGTTATTCGCACGAAAACCGAGGTTGCGCCTCCAGTCGTTACGATGTTGGAAACCTTCAATTAGTGCGTCCAACACTGGGCATATGGGCGACGATCTGTCACGAGAGAGAAAGATTTGATTGAGTCCAATGAATCTTTCTTAAGCTCTCGATGGGATGAAGTATCCAAGTTTCCACAATCCAAATAAGACCCAGCCAGCAGCCCTCTTAGCCTTAAAATACATCCACAAGTTCTCCATCCACAAGTCGTCCAACCAACATCAACCTCCATCAAAACACAGCCATAGAAATGACTACTAATTCCGTAGTATTCAATCCAAGACCATCAATTTCAATATCAGTACCGCTAGACTTCTTTCCCTTTGAGCGACGATATAGGATAGGATATGCCCACAAGACTAGTTTTAAGATCATGGCGAATAGGGCGCAGCTAGCTAGTGTGACCACCATTGTGCCTATGACGTATTTAGTCGCTGATATGGCGTCCTCTGAAGTCATCTTTTGAATGATGGTAATGATGCAACCGAATGTGTGATGAATTGGCTGAGGCTTTCGAGTCGTACGAGATGGGCGATGGAGTTTGGTGAGAGTGGTGTTTTGGAAAGTGAAGTTGGTGATGGGATTGAAACTGTGATTGGATGGTGATGAGTTTGATACTGGTGACTGTAAATGATGTTGTATAATGAAACTTGAGTTAGTTTGATGATAACGGCGAAGTTCAAAGATTATGGAGGTTTAGTTCATATTGGAGTTTTGTGGACTCGAAAGCTTCAAGTCTACCTTCCACTAGTTGAACTTAGTCATTAGCATGACCTCGAGGGGTAAGTGCTACTGCAAAGCGACTATTAAATACCCGAGTAAGTTTTTCAAAGCATAGTTTGATACTTCATGCACCTTTTTTTTGTGTCTGGGTAGGTCAATATCCGTTTTCAAGGGAAATGAAATTCTTGTATGACTACTGTGGGAAAACCCGAGAATTCTGATCGCTTGCTTGATAAAGACCGTTTTGAAGAGGAGGAGCTTCGCGCAGCTAGAAAGATTGGTAGAGGTAAAATATCATGATTGGTCAATGATGGAGGAGCTCCAAACTACCTAGCAAGGCAAGGTCGTTCAACCTTTCACATCTTGCTCACAACATCCTTCTTTCCGCTTCTTCTCAAATCACAATCTTTGTCCACAAATATAACCCTCGACTGAAAGGTCACTGCAGTTGCAGATACTAGAAGCTCTAATCATCATCTTGGTAGAAATACAATCTCAACTTGGGAAACTTTTGATTTTACAGCTGAGATGAATGGCCAACGAAAGTGCACCAACTAATCAAACCTCTTCCTCGCATCTCCGCAGCTCGCCTTGAGAAATAAGCATGTTCACAAGCAACACGCATACATGAGTGAACCTATCCGCAATGTTCAAAGTACTTCTGGCACGACTCCATCCATATCTGATGCTGATGTTATCATCCTGAGTTAAGTCAAGTAATGAGAACTTTTACACGAGACAAAACCCTCGAAACCATACAGATAGGCGACTATAAGTATGAATATGGGTAGGTAATCCTGTACAACTGATAACAGTCTATTCGCTATCCTGGTTTTACAGCAAAATGTTTCGAGATTGATGTTTGGTTGACTATTTTTTCTGGCATATTGGAAAACCTGTGCTTATACTTATAAATAAGGAAAGTGACATTCTGGTAGTTGGATAGGAATTATACAGTGGTAATTGAGTCTAGTTGAAGTGGATGTACTCGTATCCCTACGGGCACCTGAGGAGGGTAAATCGGCTATTTTTGACAAGTGTCCTTTTTAGCGTGTGTATTGAGATTCAAAGCATGTATTGAGATTCAATGCTTGTATTGAGATTTGAAGCTAAAAAGGCCTTCGATATCGTTGATCAACTTCTCCCGGGCCTTTCAATTGTTACCCCCTCCCTTCCCTTTCCTGGCCTCCCTGGCCTCCCTAGCCTCCCTAGCCTCCCTGGCCTCCCTGGCCTCCCTGGCCTCCCTGGCCTCCCTGGCCTCCCTGGCCTCCCTGGCCTCCCTGGCCTCCCTGGCCTCCCTGGCCTCCCTGGCCTCTCTGGACTTTTCCTCCTTGAGTTTCATACCTTATTTTGAACCTCGTTGTCGCACCCTTGTCGTCGCTAACCTTTAATCGATTATATAAATAATTGAAACTATTCAAATTTACTGAATATTGAAAATATTGAAAGCATTCTAACTTACTGATGAATATTGAAGCATTGAAAGCATTTTAACTTACTGAATATTGAAAGCATTCAAGTTGATTTGAATGAAAAGTTGCAAATTTGATTGAAAGATTTCGCTAGATATAAATGAATTTGAAATCATCGATTTAGGGTGAAAAAAAGGAAGCTATATCGAACTAATTTATATTAGGCCTAGACTATATATTCAGATCTCAATACAAGATCTCAATACATTTCATTTCACGATTTAGTACGATAATAACCAACTGGTGGGTAAATTACCCTCCTGAGGTGCCCGTAGGGTATGATCCGAAAGATATTTTCGGCTTGGCTGTACCAGAGCTGATTGGTAGAGCTCTATAGCCTGGTTACTGTTGAGTATTTGGTGAGAGTGTGTAACATCAGTACTGTAAATAGAATAATAGATATCAATAGAATGTTTTTTTTTGTTTTTTGAACTGAAATCGTGAGAAATATTTAGGTGTTCTTTTGATGATTCTGCCGATCAAAACCGCTGCTTACCTAATCCACAACAGCTACTTAGGGAATGCAAATGGCCTAACAGTGATGCATCTAGATATTTTATAAACACCCCGGTATCTATCAGTTTTAGATTTGATATAACTGAAATCTGTATATAATGGCTCATCTAGACAATATATCTCCAACCCCAATATATGAGGTTTATTCTACTATTTCTTGTCACGTGAAAACACGTAGGCGACTCTTGAATCGTGACATTTAGTTCCTCGACTACATATGTATACCCGAGTAATTTGAATATCATTCAAGGTCTCAGAAGAAAGTATCTTACATCTAAAAAGCATTCATGACCTTTAGACACATTATCCATCCTCAAGCTTTGTAGGTAAGTCGGAATACCAGCTGAGCATGAAAGACGGTTGAACCACTAGGTGAAAATTAACCATTAAGAAGCTGGTTAATGAAGTCAACTTCAGTACTAGAGCTTTGTATAAGAAGCATTCGGCTTCAATTCTGTCATGTAATATGTTAAGTCTTCCATCATCATTCCAGCACCGGTATCTATCGGATAAAACCCCCTGAATTGTGCCACGAGTGCAGAATCTGCGTAATTGCAGTCAGTTGCAGTTGGAGCCGGAAGTTGTCGAAGAACGTTTTCTGGTTTTTGGTTTCTGGTCTTCAGCCTGACTATCGATCGTATGTTTTAATGAGCTGGATTGTGTTTGCGTATATTATATCATCTAGTACTCTCTCAGACAAAATAGAGGACCGGTAGTTCCCAAATTTTATTTGAGCGGTGCAGTTACAGTTAGAAAAACGTAAGAAAATATCACAGACTCTCCCCAAGCTTCGGGTCAGGATCTGTATCTGTATCTGTATCTTTGAGAAAAACGTTGCGATGTGTTTTTCCACCCGGACACACCATCTAGATATGACATTTCCACATTGATATTCGAAGAAAAAGAAGGAGATCAAGGAACTGAGAACCTCTAAACTGTTCTGCATAAGCGTGATAGTCAAGATCCTGTGAAGTTTTCCTCGTAATGCAATGGTTATACCGCTCGATAGAACTTCGTGTTTGACGATGAATAGAAAGGGCTACCAGCCCATTGTACCAAGATACTAGTGCATATACCTTTTAGACATAGCATATTAGCATTGCAGTGTGCTAGATAGACAGCGTGACTTGATGCAGCATTGATATAATCTGGAGATTTCTTCTACTACTCGAGTATACTCGAGTAGATAGCCAGGCAAAAGTACATTATAACTGTTATGACTACTGTTATGTTTCTGGTCCCATAACTCACACGAGCTACTGAAATGGCTCGAGAACAATTTCAGCATAGCTATCTATCTGACTCCTCCTTCAAATTACAGTATAAAGGAGTATTACTCTGATCACTGAATCATGCCCACAGATTCCATCATATCTAAGAAGAGGTGGAAAAAAGCTGTTTGTTGAGCAGGGGTCAGGAGTCAAGACCCAACCAAACACCAAACAATATTTTTTATGCTCATGTATAACTTATAACTTATAGCTCGCTCGTAGTACTCTATCTCTAATCAATCTCGACTCTCTCTTGAGCTAATTTATAAAATAATATTATTACTACTCGAGTATAAGAAAACAAAAGGATTAAAAGGTAGCTCAGATATTCAAACAAATAGCTGTGCAGTGTATTTCGTAAGAGGGGGTGTGTTACGTACCTAATTGGGTATATGTATGCGGTTATGAAAAACTCGGGTTGTATTGAAGATGAAGATGAAGATGCGATTTGTATTATGATTTAAATAAGAGTGATTTATACTCGAGTTATTACTATTGCTGATAATAATGATGATGATAATGATGACGAAAACAATATTATATTATTATAGAGAGATATAAGAGTAGAGGAGTAAGTGAAGGTTTATTCGTAACACTTGATTGGTTCATTATATTAATATTTTATTTTCAACGCGCTCATTCAAGACATCATTTCTCAAGTGTAGATGGATAGATAGAACCAATGAATGGATGGATAATTAAACCTACCCAGTAAATATTATATACGATAATGGGCTTCAAACTATCTACCTATTGAAAATGCATGCAATACGATGCATACACATTCAAAAACGTGGATATCAAGTATCGTATCCGACTAATCGATATCGATATCCATAATCAATATTATCGATAAGAAGGAAAGGATATAAGTAAGGGTTCAGCGGCTTGCATGATTTATTATTTTGGTTCAAAGTCAGAAAGTCAAAGCCACAGCTGCTTTTTTCGTGAATATTTACCTAGGCAAGGTATAATCTTAGTTCTAAAATAAATAATCCCTAAATTTAGTGGCAGTTTATGGTTTAATCTAATAAACTTACCGTTGTGGATTGGGCCAATTGAAGATTAGGATCTTATGGGTAATTTATAGAGAAGATCAAGAAGAACGTTGAAGTTTGAGATGAGAGGGGATGGTTATTTATTGACTCAAGATTTTAGATAAGGAATGTCAATCATTACTATTCATATAATGTATGTAATCTGATATTGATATTTTGAGATTTGAAGCTGATGTAAATATAATATTCTTTGATCCAACAAAGAAAATGTTGCAGCGAAGAAGATCATTTAAAGCCAATCTATTTCCCTACTACTCACTCAGTACATCATTCAACCCAACCCGTTCGAGGGCACACCTCATTTCACAACAACTTACCTACCCCTCAAACATTATACTGTACTTCACATCATTCCATATCATATCATATCATATATCATTGTTCGAGAATCTTTCGCTTTGTACTCGAGTAGGATCAGAATTAGGATTAGGATTAGGATTAGGATTATCAGGATTAGGATTGCAAGTTAGAGGATTCACCCATATTTTTAGTCACCCCACCTTTATCAAGTCTTCCCCTCGGAAGCTACTAGCTAGCTATTTGGTAGTGGTAGTACATAGTGGACTCGGAGTAGAGTAGCGCTTGGCTTGGGGTTTTAATCGCCGCCTCAAAAGAAAGTAAAGTTGCCAGTGGTAGGGTGGTTTGGTTTGATTTGGTTACATTATACATTATTGCATATGCGAAAAGGAAAGAAAGTGAAGAGCAAGCAAGAACGAACGAAACGAACCAACGAACCTACCTACGATCGATTGAGGAAAACGAAACGATAGCGATAATATTATCTATCTAACACGATTTAACGATAATCATATTTTGGCCCACGATCGAACGATTAAAAACTTTTGACGAATTCTACATTTTTTTCCTTTCTTTCTCATCCATCACCTTTCCTTTTTTACCTTGCGTCTCGAGGAGTACAACATATAACGATATACAGCGATCAATATGAAGGTCAGTAGTCAGTCAACCAACCAACCAACCAACCAGCCAGCCCTCTTAACTTCGTCCAAAGAATTTACACACAAGTTGGGAGTCATTGCTAACACAATATGTTTGTTTATCAGGCTCTTCGTAGATCGATCAAAGGCGAGAAGCCCGACTCAAAAGTTCAACATATTTCCTTAACTCCCAAATCTGCCGTCGCAATTGTCCCTCCGAGAAAGGTATGTCGAAATTCAGGTACATGAGTCGCAACTCGATCGATCCACATTCTGACGGGCTGCAAATCATTCTAGGTTATTCGCGCATTGTACGATTATGAGGCACAATCAAATCAACAATTGGGTTTCTCGAGGGGCGATTTCTTTCATGTTATAGGACGAGAGAATGACACGGATTGGTATGAGGCATGTAATCCCGCAGTGCCAGATGCGAGGGGATTGGTACCAGTTGCATACTTCCAAGCGTTAGGGAAGACGGAGCGGGATAGTGGGCAATCCCTATCAGATAAGTCGCCTATGGGCTTGAAGGTGGATCATGATTCGGGTTATTCCGATCTGTCGGGCTCAGGGACTCTGGCGAGTCCTCCGGACAGCGGTGGAGGTCAAAGATTTTCAAAGACAATGAAAGGCACCGGTGCGATGGTTTACGGCGTGGTGATGTACGATTTTGCGGCCGAACGACCTGATGAATTGGAAGCCAAAGCCGGAGAAGCCATCATCGTGATCGCTCAATCAAATCCAGAATGGTTTGTCGCAAAGCCAATTGGACGACTTGGAGGACCAGGACTCATACCGGTTGACTTCATCGAGATACGGGATATGGGCACCGGAAAGGCTGTACCAAACGCGCAAGAGGCAGTACAGAGGGCTGGTGTGCCAAAAGTGGAAGAATGGAAACGGATGGCTGCCGATTACAAGAACAGTAGCATTACTCTGGGCAAGTTCGAGGTTCCCAATGGTTCTGCACAACAACAGCAGCAACAAATGCAGCAGAATCTGGAACGGATGAGTCTGCAACAAAATGCGAGACAGAGTCAGCAGAACGGCCAAGGCTACGTAAGCATTGACCCGCCGCGTAGTGTTGAAAAGCTTTTTTGAAAGAAGTTAATGCTAATTAAATATTAGGACCAACGGCAGTCACAACAAGCGAAAGCTGCTCAATCTGTTCAGCAAGTCCCGCAAAACCCCTATTCCATCCCATCTAAATCCACTTCTCAATTATACGCTCCAATATCCGCTCGAATACCACGATTTTGTTTCGCCGAAGATAAATATTGGTTTGTTATCGAAGCAGCTCTGGAGGATGGGAGACATTGGGAGCTTTCGAGATACTACGAAGATTTTTACGATTTCCAAATTGCTCTCTTAACAGAGTTCCCAGCAGAAGCAGGCAATACCGGTGCACAGAAGAGAAGTTTGCCGTATATGCCAGGACCTGTCAACTATGTCACAGATGCGATAACAGAAGGAAGACAACATAATCTTAACACCTATGTCAAGAACCTTCTGACGCAGCCACCGTATATTTCTCGATGCACTCTTGTCAAACAGTTTTTCGCACCCCGAGAAGGTGATTATGAGATGGATCCAAACGCAGTGGAAGAAGAATATCGTTTATCTGGTGGTTCACAACAGTCATCGAACGATTCAAGAACACAGGCAGCATCTAGGCAGTCGTCGCGGGGTGATTTAAATGGGGAAGAATATTCAAGCGGAGGACCTACTGGCCTCACAGCCGCCCCAGGACATCAAAGAGGACAATCATCATTATCTGTCAATAACGGCCAAGGCCCGACACGCCAGACCTCCTCTCTTTCTCAACCATCCAGCAATTCGTTATCTCCGGGAGCCAACATCAATGGGCAGCAACCATCTGCGATGAAAGTCAAGATCTATTTCGGCGACGATTTGATAGCCATTCGGGTACCTACCGACATTCAATACCAGCAACTTTATGAGAAGATCAGTGACCGCTTGAAGATACCACAAGGGGATGAAATTGCACTATACTACAAGGACGAGCCTAGCGGAGAGAAACCAAATCTAATGAGCGATAACGATCTAGACATTGCTCTACGTCGGAACGACAAACTCATCATTTACGTCGAATATCAATAAAGATATTGCCAACGACCTTTCTTCTTACATGTATCCGGTATTAGACTGGAAACAGAGAGTAAATCAACTCTCGCCTATTCTTTGAACGATCTGTTCTACTGCTACTTTTTTTGGCACTTATACATTCTTAATCTGCTTCGGGTGTACAGACCATATCCCGTGGGGGTTGGTAATAGCTGCAGGTACAACTTTTGGCAGCCGAAACCACACTCGTTTTAACGCAGATCAACCATTTCTTTTTAACCAATACCTTCTTCTTTTTTATTTGAAAACATTCTGTCGGTGATGAGAATATAGGGAGGCACTAGGCGTTATCATTATGGCGCTTCTTTATTTTTTATCCCCCCTTGATGTTATTCTCTTCTCTCGAAATTTTTGGGTTGCATAGTTAGGTGGACGACAGACATACCATGGAAGTTTTCATTTGCGAGATTGAAGGAAAGTTAGCATTTTGATTTTTTTTTATGCTAGGTGATGGATGGAGTGATGGGATGATGGAAAGGAAGGAAGGGTAAGGAAACGAAAGGAAAGGAAAGGAGATAATGATAGCGATGACCAAGTTTTATTATTAGCCTATGTAAATGAATGAATACCTGACAAGCGAATAACTAAGATTAGATTGTGTTCAAGTTGCAGGACTATGAGTGAGTGTGAGGGTGCCAGTGAGTATATGGTGAAATTTTGATATATATATATTCAACTTGAAGGTGTCTTAAATATTGAATATTGAATATAGATTAATAGATGAGAGAGCTGTTACTAGTATATACTTATATATGACTTTCACATTAAATCAAATTTAAACCTTATAATACTAAATTTAATACTCAGATAGATAGACCCTATTCCTTAAAATCTGACTTTGAAGGTTATTATTACTTTACTAGAGTACCTACCTATCTCACATACCGACCTACCTACCTAGGCTACATACAGTAGTAGGTAGTAACCAATTATCCAACTATCTATCCGTTCTAGATTCCCCTCTTTATATTATTTCACCTCACCTCGCCTCACCTTATCTCATTCACCTCAACCACCATTTATTCGCCCGCCTACACACAGCTTTCCCTATCACCATCACCTAATTGATAACCCCCACACATCGATTACCGGTACTCGTATATTATACGTATTATTCAACCTCTTGTCGTCTACTGTACAATAATAATAAGTCCCCTCCTGTGCCATCCCGTCCCAACCCCTACCGGTATTCCTTCCTCCATTTTCTGCACTCACTCACCTCACAGACAACCAACCCCCTTCCATTCCTTCCATTCCTTCCTTTCTATTCTTTACCCTCTTAACATCCATCTACCAGTCAGTATTCGACAATATTACCTACCTACCCCTCCCCTCCCATCTATCCATCCGCAAACTTCAATATCTATCTTTTTATAATTACTATATTTTCTACATTTTCCATCTATTTCATCCAGCTCTCGCAGCCATACCTCTCCCCAAAACTCCTCTCTCCCCACGACCCACCATCTACAACACACCCACCGTCCACAACACCTCCACCATCCATCCACCATCCACCATCCACCCACCAACCATCCACCCACCAACCCGCTACCGCTACCGCTACCACTATCGCCACCCACAGCCCACCCCACCCCACCCCACCACCACAATTTTCCCATCCGAGCGCAACCACTAACAAGGTACTCATATATACATACCACTGCCAATTCATAACTGCACTGCACTGCACTTGCACCACCGCCAAGCGCAAAGTAGAGCAAAGCAAAGCAAAAGCAAACCCTCCTTCCCTCCACACCCACCCAGTCTCCTTCCTCACCCTTCCTCTTCCTTCCTCGTCCCCTCTATATCCCAACCAATCTCAATCTACACCATATCAACCAGCTTTCCCTCCACATCCCCTCCACATCCTCCCCACGCTGGCATCCCCTCTACAACTCATCCAATACTCCAATACCCCACCCACCACAACCACAAGCTCAAGTCATCCATCCATTGATTTATTTCATCATCCATACAAATAAACCAGACAATTACACCCCCAACACCACTAAACCCCACTAAACCCCACTAAACACCCACCAAACAACACACATACATTCTATTCTGACCTCCTATCCATAATAATACTAAATCACTTATCTTATTCGCAAGCTAGCTAGCTGGCTTGCCAATGACCTAAAAGCAGCGCCGGCTTGACTTTTGAGTTTATCGCATGAAAGAAAAGTTTATCAAGTATACCCAGTATTATTCATGAAATATGGAGTGAACTACTGCGTATTCGCATTTCGACGCCAATAACAACGGCACGAGCAACACTTTCTTGTTTCAAAAAATACTGGTATAAATTTGTAATGAATTTTTTTAGATTTTATATCCATTCCGCGAATAACTTTTGTCAATACAAACTGCTTGAAATGAACATTAACGAGGGGACTTATATGCCAACAAGATACATGAAAGGCGGATTGTACCACCAAATAATGCAGACGTAGCTTCCATACCGCGCCCCCCCAAAATGTATCAAACGCTTCCTCCCACTGGCGCCATGCAAAGGTATATAGATCTTTCAACTCCTAGCCTCAATGTGCTTACCATGAATGACTAGCACTTCATTCTACTCCCATAACGCCAGGACCACAACCACAACCTTTACGATATTCGCCATGCATCAAAGGAAAGAGGAAATGTGAACAGTACAGAGGGCTTCTGTCGCTCGAGATCGGAGAAGGGGGAAAAGAAAAATCGGGTGCTCTTGGTCGACTCGAAATTTCGTTCTGTGAAAGGACAAGTAGATGAAAACGAAAAGAGCCATCATCTAGGCTCATACCTCGTTATACGAGCGAAGTAAAGCCAATTAGATGAATCTTATAATTCGAACCTGAAGACCGTCTTGAAATAACCATAGGGAGGAAAAAATGACGGAAAAGGACATGACAAGGTTTAAGCGAAGTCGAAAAGTACGAAAGTGTTAGATTTGGCCCTTGATATCAATCGCGCGGAAGGCTTCAGCTTTTGCGTTCTCAAAGATTTGGCCGGCTTGACCAGAGAGAAATCGAAGGTCGCCATCTTTCTCCACTAGCAAGGCCTGTCCGTTGTGATCACAGATAAATTGGGCAGCATCGCCATCGGACTCGAATCCTAATTCTTCTGTGACGAACCTTAATTTGACCTCAGGTTTGTAGCTATAAGATATTGGTCAATTTCATAAGGACATCAGGAATGGGTTGACTTACGTTCTGCAAATCTTAGACAGCGCAGCCAGGCGTTCTCGGGCGGCGAACATATCCATAAGGTAGGCTCCCATATTCGGGGTGTCGAGGTAAAGTCTAAAGAATTTGTGGTAATTTCCCAAGGCTAACGCCGAACGTACACTCAGGGCGTGTATTACCGCTTCTGATTCCTTCTCTGCTATTGTTAGATCCGCAATGACATCATTTAGTGCCGTGCGGTTAGCTGTGTGAATGAAATACAAGATACGATATGCCTTGAACTCCACTGGATTACCTCCAATCTTCTGGGCATAGAGACCCCGAAGTTGGGTCTGACATTGATTATACTCACCGAGATCCCCCTTTTCTAATGCAATACGTGCGTGGATTTCGTAGACGGTGACAGTAAACTCATTTTTGATACGCTGGACGGTAAGATCCTGACGCATGGATTTGAACTGATCGCAAATGTAAGAATAGTTCCCTTCCTTTTTCCACTTCTTTTTCAAAAGATCTAGTGTTTCCCTTAATATGTACTCAGGGCGAACCTGTGAAGCCACGGGTGCAGTAGTCAAACGGAAGTACTCCTTCTCCAAAGATGTATTCGCACCAATCAAAGGGCCCATCATTGGTTCCGGCGTTGGTGTTTTAGATTTGTAGGTAGATTTATAGCCACCATCAAATCGTTTTTGTCGCTTCTCCAGGTTTTTTTGAAACTTACTTGTACCTTTGAAAGAGAGCTCGTCCTGGATTGGTTGTCGTTTATCGAAACGTTGTTTGGAAGGCGTCAAGTTGGCACGATCATCAGTTCCAGTGCGATTATTACCACGCCACGGCGGCGGTGCAGTAAGGTTCTCATCACTGTTGCCTTCAATAGATTTTCTCTTCTTCCCCAAAATAGACAAGCCGGCAGCGGCTAATTGAAAGTTTAAGGATTCCTGTTGCCATGCTAGTGTTGCCTTCGAACGCTCCTTTTGAATTAATTGTTGAGGAAGTGGATAGTTGTTCCAATCACGAGTGTAGAGTGTGTCGGTATCGGATGCTTCGGTGATGGTCCTCTTTAACATGTCTTCCATATCTGTGCGCTCGATACCCTCGATGGCATATGCGACGTCAAATGAGCGCTGAACGTAGCTACGAACTGACTGTGGCCAGTCCCTTTTCTTTTGGACAGGAGGTGTTGATTGAGGGGGTGATTGAGGGGGGATTACTGCTGGGTTATACATTATGGGTGGGGCTTGATTAAATGATTGTCGGACTTGCACTGGGTGATAAGCTGGGGCAACTATCGGCGCAACTGTAGAATATGTGTTAGAGACTGTATATAGATTGCTGGAATAGATAGCAGTGCTGGGGCTAGATTGCTCACCTTGCTGATAGCCATACGAGCCAGTCGTACCTGGAGGCGGTGGAATGTTTGAGTTCCACGGTGAAGCCATCGTATTGTACATGTAGAACTTATTTCCTTGTGTTCTTTAGATATTAGTGATGTGATAACAAGAGATGCGACAAGCGTATGGGTCAAGAGAAATGGTTGGAGTGATGGGATTCAGAAAGTGTATGATTTTGTGGTTGTGGAATGTTTTGTAAGAATGGCTGGTTCGAAATGTACAATTAACCGATGTATAATTAGTCACGAGGTCATAGATTTACTACGGTAGTCCAAACACACACAAAGTGTCAATCTTGTCTTCCATGCTACATCCATATCATGATAAGGGAACGAAACGATAGCAGAGATTGGAAATATCTTGGCTTTCCAAAGGCTGGCAGATATTGCAACTTTTGCATTCTTATTGTTGCCAACAGATGTGCACAACACTGTCCTTAGACAGACACCAAGGAAATTCTCAATATATGGCTTGCTTGGACGAATGTTTTTAAAACACCTAGACCTCACTACTGCTTTGAGGCCATCCTATTTGCCAGATGAGGTCAACCTCTTTGTCCAAGATAATGTTGGGCTTTATGAGGGGTGAGTTATCGTTAGCTTAAGCAACCAACAGGGGGGAAAGAAACTTGCTAATTCAATGTGCAAACAGGAAATATAAAATCCCAGATCATCAGAATGGTCAAGTCTACTTGACATCACATCGAATATGTTATGTAGATAATGATGACCCACGGAGGAATTCCACGGCAATAGATCTCAAAGAGGTTGATCGCTATGAATTTTATGTAAGAACCATGAGCTAAACCCTCAACGCTATATACGATTAACATCCTTATAGGCTGGCTTTTTGAAATCGTCCGCCAAGATTACTCTTGTTCCGAAACCTTCGAAACGGTCCTCTGTTCAAAATCGAGTGTTAGCCGGCCTGCATTCTCCTCCCAGAAGTGCAACAACGTCTCCATTATCCCGAACTGATAGTCCATTCCATCTGCCAACTCCCGAGCCCTCACCTGCGAGTAGTGCCACATGGATTTGTCCTATTTGCTCTTTCTCGAATCCTGTGCCATCAAATTTCGATCCAGTCACATCCAATACAAATACTCCCCTACCTCCATGCTTAGCATGTGGTATCAAACCTCCGTTCTCTCATGTCCTCAAAGCAGCCATATCCAGTGCTGGCAATCGACCGGCACCATCCTTCACAATACCGATTAAGACACCGGTACCAGTGAGGGGCCGTTCCGATATACCTCGCCCACAATCTGATCTTTGGGATGTATCTTCGAGAAATTTTGGAGTTGATCAAGGAGGACCCTCTTCGGGTCAGATCAATGAGCCATCTTTTGCTTGTTCACGATGCACTTTTCTGAACCATCCCTCACTTATGGCCTGCGAACTTTGTGGAGCACCTCTCCTGTCCCAAGATCTCCCAAGTAATTTGAATCCCTCACAACGACGTAAAGTGTCACCAGGTCCAACGCTTAATCATTTACCAGCGCCCGGTACGGAGACTAATGAAAGCATTAAACTATCATTTCGCGGGGGTGGCGAAAAGGTTTTCCTCGAACGTCTCAAGGCATGCATGACACAGCGTAAATGGCTTCTTCAAGATGCTCCGCCCGTACCCAAACCCAATCGCCATGCTAGGACGGATAGTGGATCGGGTTCCGGTACTTCCACACCAGGTGGCGAGCGAGCAAAAACGGTTGGGATAGCAGGCCTAGAACAGATGCGTCTTGAAGTTCGCAAGAACAATGAACTTGTCATAGGAAATGCTTTTGAAGATCTTGACGCATTAATGGCCTCAGCTAAAGAGATCATTGCTCTTGCAGAATCTTTCTCGAGCTGTAATGGTACAAATGGAAACACTGAGTCCAATGCTGTTGCGAGCGCTCTTGGTTTGGTCACCACGAAAGAGATGCTTGGTAGTGGAAGCAATTCCGAGTCATTATATATTTCAGAATTGTCAAGGAATCTTGCAGAATTCCTCACAGATGATGCTAGAGGAGTTTTGCGCAAGACTGGGGGTATAATCAGTCTGGTCGACCTGTGGGCTACTTTTAACCGTGCTCGAGGTGGTGTTGAACTTGTTAGCCCTTTGGATTTCGAAAAGGCTGCAAGATTGTGGGAGAAGCTAAAGCTGCCAGTACGATTGAGGCAGTTTCGAAGCGGGGTTCTAGTGGTTCAGGGCAGTGATAGAACTGATGAAAAAACTATCAAGACTTTACTAGCATGGCTAAGAGACTTGCACGTATTTTTTCCAGAGAAGGAGGTACCTTGGGACTGGCAGGAATTTGGGCAAGGCGTCACATCACAAGACGCTGCAGAACACTTTGGATGGAGTATTGGGGTTGCGGAAGAAGAGCTTGAAATGGCTGAGCAAAGAGGGGCTTTATGTAGGGAAGAGAGTATAGAAGGGGTAAAATTCTGGGAGAACTGGATCGACTCAAAACAGTCTCCACCACCGAACCTACAGCTTGCCGACGTGGGAAACCTTGCCGCCAGCTACGTATAAAAGAAACCAATCACGTCCTATTTTGAAGTGCAATTATCTCAAACTAAACTACGGGACGTTTGAATATGTTTCATGATTCAAAGCAAGGAAATTCCAAACCGATGGAGTATAAGATAATACCTTCAACTGCCGCTAATTTGACATCACACTTTATCTTCTTTGCTCTAGACAGATAAACAGACCTCACACCAAAATTTCCAAAGCAATAAGATGGATGTCCTCAAAGCCGTGCAAGTGCTTATACCTAGCACGATCTAAATGTGTGCCAACTTTGTGACCGAAGTGTTTTAGAACGTAAGTCTCATCCCCGTCCCTGTGCTGCTTTTTTTCCTAACAAGTTTTCAGGTGCAAAGTAAGGGCTACAAACCATTATCTCACGTCTACCTGCAACTGTTACCGTCTGCAGAAATGCTCAAGCTGTACTGTATGGGTCACTCAACATTGAAATAGTGTCGGCTAAGCTAATCTAGTATATGTACCAGAATTTGAGCTTCAAATCCCCTAGATAAGTCGAGAATACCTCCAGTAAGCAAGCTAAGCGAGGAGTTTGGAGACAGCATACGACGAAAACCACTTCGATACCAGAATCAAATTCAGTGATCCAGGGGTACATGGATGGCAACCGTCTTTCGATATTCAAGTCAGGCAATGAAAAATAGCATGATTGGAGAAGTCGTGAGTGATAAGCGAGATTTTACATAGGGGTTACAATAGGTAGTTCAAGGAATCTTATGCATCACCATAACAACTGAATGTCACTGATTCACTGTCAAGTTACCTTGTTGGCTAATCGTTATTTTTTCGCGTGACTTCCCTATCGCAATACTTCAGTTCGTATGGCCATCGAGTTAGTACAGTGATCCTGTTCTGCTACGGTTGGGTCTTGTATTATCTATACTAGGTTGTGTTTATGATTTGCTGTTTCAGTCACAAAATCCTCCATTTACCAAGATATCAAATAGTCCACTTTCCTCATCACACACCATCTTATAAATACCAACATATTGAGCTAACAACTCTCCGCTACTATACAATACATTCGTATTGACACGATGGATGCGGGAATGTCCATGTTATTTATATCGGCATTGCCCATGGCGCCGGCACCAGATACTTTCGTCCAAAGTCGTCAAGACTTTCAAGATTCACACGCAAGTTCGAGACATCATGCTAACTTCAAAAACCGTCGCCAAAAGTCACTTCAAGGTGATTCAATCCCACCCGGTCTCGATGTTCAGCCATATTTAGAAGACATTCGACCAGTTGTACAGAATTGTCAACGTAGGACATCGGCTGCAGAGGAGTTTCTCGTGGATGTGTTAATGAATAAGAAATCGCAAGATGAGACCAAGGCAAGTCGTTTAAAGTCGGAAGGCTGCTTATTCAAGTCTTTCTGGAACAAACTTGTGATTTGGATTAGGGAAAGGTTTTTGGCTTCTACATCCAAGTCTAAATCAACCTCACGCCAGCGCTCTCCGAAACCCAATCGTTGCCTTGCCACATATAAAGGAGGAGATGGGATAGATGTGATAGGTACCAGCTTGGCCTCCCAAGATCAAGCCTTAACACCTATAGCCACTAGCCACGATTCTGCAGTGAATAATCGGGTAGCTGCGGTTGATATTTCCGTTCTTCATTCACAAGGACCCGCCTCTATTTGCCCCCCACCATCCGTGGAGTCACTCCACAACCAACCCCCCACGAACAATACATCTTCAAAACCTCCCACACAGATTCATCGTGCTTTCCGCAACGCAAACATCATGAGTCCCGAGAACGAGCGGAAAATTGATAAGGTGATGGAGAGACTCACTGGAATCAATTGTCGCCATGGTCTGGGTATACAGGATGAGATGGATATGGTTTCGAGCTCGAGTTATGGATATGGGTTTTATTGGACTTGCTGTAATCATATTTGTGCCAAGGCGAGGGTTATGGGTCGTTTGGGGGGGGGGGTTATGGAGGTTGCTGTTAAGGGGCCTGTGAGTTTTATTTCTCTCTGTTCCGGTGGTGTGGTTTCATACATTTTTATGTCGTTACTTGGAACACTAGTAAGATCAAAGTGTTGTTGAAACTATGCTGACGATGGTTTTTCAGTGCAGGAGAAAGAATTCGCTGTCAAATGAAAAGTGTGGAGAGTGTGGACATCCGGTCTGTGTGGTCTGTGAAAAGGTTGCTGAGTGCGCAAAGGCAAATGGGAAGGGGAATGGCAGAGTACAGGCAACTGTTTAATTATTGTCGATTATTATTGAAGGATTAAGTGTGCAGAGGCGGACATGAAAGAAAAAGGAAAGGCAAGGCGACTCGTTGACTGTAATTGACCGTTATTACTAAGGGGTCACAAAAATAAAAACAACATAATCTCAAAGAATCAGAAACTGTGTATCATGGCTCGACATCGACTTTATTTAAATGCTCACTTATTAATAAAGGTGCCGATTTCCTTTCTTAACTATACTCGAGTCATAACACTTTGACTAGGCCGTCGATTATACCTACTGGATATGGCTTGAAGAGTTAGAGGTGGATGCGTGAATATGTGGTGTGGCCTTAATGACAAAATTATGAGGAAATCGGCACCAAGATTATTCTTGATGATCATGACCCATCCACACAATACAGAGTCTTAAGTGGCCAAGAAGCGCATACGAGTACCTCTGAGCACTGGAATTTAGCTTTAAATCGGGAAACGAATGATTTTGACTGCTCACATTTAAATTTTGGCCAGTTAACCCCTTTCCTGACTCGGATACTGGTTGCTTGTCATATGTATATTATGTAGCGTGGAAGTATATACGTCAAGTAGTGGTGTGAGTAGAGTCTGAGCTCCATTCGGAGTCATACCTTCATGCGTAAACTC
Organism: Sclerotinia borealis F-4128; assembly: GCA_000503235.1. NCBI lineage: Eukaryota > Fungi > Ascomycota > Leotiomycetes > Helotiales > Sclerotiniaceae > Sclerotinia > Sclerotinia borealis. The sequence continues at coordinate 94,066 of KI628596.1, read as the reverse complement.
GAAATATTCACATATTCTAGTGCGTGAGTCAGAATCAACTCACTTATATATATCTTCTCCCCTACAAGATCCAGTAAACGGTCTCATTTGCACGATCATCAACGAAACCCTCCACGAAATCAACAACAGAATCAACAAAGAAATCAACAAAGAAATCAACAAAGAAATCAACAACAAACCAACTGTGCAACTTCCACGACAATCAGAAGCAGACCACTCTTTCGGAGAATGGCGTTGTCCTAAAATATAATGTTCACTGGTCTTCCTGTATTCGTTTTCTTCTTTTTGCACCTCTTCTTCGAATAACCTCGAAAACCCCATGCGCAGTTTCAACCACGAACTATTTTTAAATATTTCTGCCAAACTACCAACTCAGCGTCCTGGCTCAGAATAAATGGAGATTCTGCAAGAATGAAAACGATACGAACTTGGTGTCTTGTAAGTGCAAACTACTTGAGTACCACTATACTGAAAGGACATACGGTAACATAACAGACTCCCATGAGCCTCAAGGAAACGAAGAAGGGTGCACAGAAGTGAACTGCACTTATTGACACTAGCGTCTTTGCACACACTCGTTGTAAGCAATGTGGCTCAAGATTCAAAATGAAATGCGAGGAAAGCGTTGATGATTGGTAGAGAAGGCTTGGAAATGAATAATAGAAGACTCTTAACACTCAAGCACCCGTATGTAAAATGGCAGATTGAGAATCCGTTAAGTCAGATCATTCAAAAGCTCAATGTTAAGAGTTTTAACAAGTCTGACAGCTATGGATCACTTTCCATAAATTAGATATACTCGAATAATGAGATACTCAAATGCTGTCTACCTTATGGACTATACTCAAGAAGGATGTGCAGTGCAGTGTGCAGTCAGATCTGAAGCTTTGTTTCCAAGCTTCTCAGCTTATGTCCGTCTGTATCTGTATCGCTGAGCTTTTTAATTTTATCCGGATCATAGTATTTTCTCGTCAGCCTTCTCTTAGTGTTCTGATAGTGTAGTCAACTAGACAAATTACTGGGTAGACGTCGAAAAATGACCTAAGCATCTCCAACAGTTACCATTCTATGCTGTGACAAGATGGCTTTGTATACTTATACATTTTTTTGATAATTGCTGATCATTCACGATCATGAAGAATACAAGAAATGAACGCATCGGTTTGATTGTTTGGGAATTCCATATACCATACATAGGTCACATATCATAACAGTTTAGTTTTACTTCACTTGAAGCATTCATATGGAGCGGAACAATTTTAGATGGGAAGGAATATAGTTCAAAAGAAAAGAAATATTTATAGTGCATACCGAAACCTAATAAGGAAATTAGAAGGACATGAAGCATGGGAAGCACGAAAAAAAAAAGAAGAGTTCACTCTCCAGGAGTCGCAAGGTGGCCAGACTCTAGTCAGAACTGACATTTTTCACCATTTGTGAAAGAGCCACCACTGGTCCTCAAAGTTGGGATCCCGTTGCAATCGCGCATCCTTCTTTTCTGCTTTGATTATCTTGGAAATTGTCATGCAGTCCTCGCATGGCCTGGCAATTTTGGCACCAGGCCGAATTTCGATGTTTGGGACTTTGAACTGAGAACCTGCTCTCATGACTTCAAATTCATTGTGAGAACTCTCCACTCTGAACATCCTCGAAATCATTTCCTTCCATGCATCTCGATTTGCCAGCGAATCGAGCTTGTGGGAGAGCTTGCAGTCGAAATCTTGAACAATGAATTCTTCGAGGTCTTGGAAAACAAAACTAAAGAAAATCTTTTCATACCCTTCGAGATTGCCATCTCGCTCGAAAAATAGATCTTCGTCCGCTTCGAGTTCTGTTCGCGAGAGAAGCGATCGTGGCGTGATTTGGATTCTCTTGACAGCCCAAGGCTGGATGAGCCATTGTTGGTCTCGATCTGGTAGAACACGCCAAGGCTGCCATGATTTGGGCAAGGGTACATTGTTCAGAAGAAGATCTCTTTCTGCGGGTTAGTCAGAGACTCCGAAAGTGCGCATGGCAAAAAGGGAGTCGAAAGTAAGGATATCCTGATCCGGATTGAAAGGGACAGAGGGTGGCAAAGGAAGCAAAGAAGATTCCGCGTGGAGAGAGTCAAAGTTGAGGATCGCTTGATCCAAATTGAAAAAGTCAGAAAACGGTGAAGGGCTAGGTTTTTCAAGTGTTCTTCCCGGCCATATCTCACCAATCACGCGATCTTCGGGTGCGATTGCAATGCTATGATAGTATCTAGCAATTTCATTCCTACTCTCTTTGCAAGCCCAGAACGCAGCAGGCATGCTATTGTATGGTACAATGTTGATGGGAAAGAGGTGTCTTGGGATTGAAGGTTCCCATACATTGTAAAAACATCGTTTCGTGATATCTCCATTCCCAGGCATTCTACAAAACTTCTCCTCAACTAAGCGTGGAGCCACAGTGAACCCCCAGATCTTTCGCCTAATCTCTACGGGGAATCGAGAGAAAAGTGTGGATCTTTTGAAACCTTGAGAAGGTGCGAGAGCTTGAGATTGCTGAGTGTTGGCAGTCTCAGTCTTGATTTCGACGTCCAGCGTCATGTTTGCTAAATCTTGAAAGGTATCCATTTTGAATTTAGATACTTCTGTTTGTTGATGAGATTGAGTCGTAGTGCTTGAATGGTTGTTCTGATTTCTAGTTATCTGAGGTCGATCATCCAATTACAGACAGATACTTCAACTTTATATACCGTTATCTAATAAGGAATTCTGTTTCACCGTTGTTCTTCATTCGAACGAAAGATAATCATTCTTGTTCATCGAGCCCCGAACAATGAATGCATTGTGGTTGTCAAAGGAAAACAATGAGTGGTACAGAACAAGGGATCCGCACCCAATACGTCCTTCATAATTTTATGCTGGTCTATAGTTCATCTGCCGATAGTCAAGAAGTCTCTTGGAGTCTTCTCCAGTGGGTGGGTGAAAATTTAAATTTCTCATTGAAAGAATTGGGAATAGGCTCAAATTATAGGTAGCATAGTATCAGCATTTTGCAGCAGAGCTGAGATTAAAATAGAAAAATGAATATATTGCATCGGGGTAAGATAAGAAAAACGAACAGAGAAGGTAATGTACAAACTTAATTCGCAAAGCAATGGCAGTGACGACAACTAATCCGAAAAAGACACATAGTCCCCTCAAAGTTGTGTGGATACAACATGCCTCTAAGGGATCATGGATCAAAACCATGGGACTTGTAACTCTGAGAAAGGCCTAGATGTCAATGACCTGTGCGATCCCATTGGGCTCTAAGATAAGAACTGGTTAATCGGTTTCCGATTGCACATGAATGCAATTGAAAATCGCAAAAAATGGTCATAAGCTTCCAGTGAAGCAATGTACGTCCAAATGACTCGGAAATTATATACAATTTGCTGTTTACATTTATTACTCTAGACCAAAAAGAGATGCGAATTGTAAATGTATTTTTTTATCAGAAATGAATCACTTCTAAGACCCTACAAATAGATGTGGATGGCACTTGCAATGCGAGTATATCGACTAGGTTCTTCATTCTCGAGCCCAACTAGGTTCATATAGAACCTCGAGGCTGCCTTTTTCGTACGTACTTCTAGAATTTGTTCGATTTAGATCCTGAATAAGTGTAAATAGCTGTTGCCCACCTTCTATACCCGAGTTTTGGAATTCTAGATGAGTGTCACGGTAATCAATTACAAATGCAGATTTTAAACTAAGTCATAAAGGGACCAAGAAGATCAATAAACAGGTATTTGAGATATACATTATCATGATTTGCTGATTCAGCTCACCTGGGACGTTTGAAATTGAAAATACAACATATTAATTATGAGCTGTTCTGTTTTTGGAGGCTACTAAACAATACTAATGGTATAATAGTACGGAAGTCGCTGAAAAAAATGCAATTGTACCGCTGAATTCACCAAGAGCTGTCGCCAGCGATGGTTGAAATTAAACACTCTTCTTTCGTCTGATTTCGTTCTCAGTTTAGTGAGAGGCAAGGCCTTAAACTCGATCCGATCTGATACCACGAATCCTCCTGGTCTTCGCTTGCTTGCGAGCTGCCACGCAGTCTTCGCAAGGTGACTTAATCTTCTTTCCTGGATGAATAATGAGTTCTGGAATCCTGTAGTCACCATCATCGACCCCGATCCTTGTGTTATCGTATTTGACTTCATTTCTGAACATATCATCCAGTACTCTCCTCCACTGGTATCTCTGTTCTTCGCAATCAAGCTGGTGAGGAAACTTGCAATCAAAGTCTTGAACGATGAACTGCTCTAGGCGATCGAACTGGAAATATGTGAAAAGCATGGGTTCACGTTCGGTAGGATCCTGCGACTCAAAGTCTGCATTATGGCCCAATCCTCTGTCTATCGATGTTTGATCGATGAACACGCGTGGAGTGACTTGGATTTTCTTGATGAATTGGAAGAAGATGACCCAGGGTCTTTCTTCTTGCGCGTACAACCAATCTAGGGCATTCTCGCTTCGTAATGAGGCCAAACTCGAGTCGGATCTCGAGCGGAGAGAGTCGTAGTGGAGGATATCTTGATCCGGATTGAAAAGGACTTTGGGTTTGAGACTACCATCGCCTTCCTGAGAGACCCAAAGTCTCCGGCAGTGCTCCTCGGTGAAGGCAATGCTTTGATAGGAGCTCGTTAACTCAGCTCTACTTTCTCGACAGACATTGAGTGCAGGGACAGTAAGTACAATGTTGAGAGGGTAGTTTGGTCTCGAAACCGGTTGTCCATATTCATCCAGATATTTATCTTTTCTGCAATGCTTTTCTTCGAGAAGTCGTGGAACCCTGGTGAAACCCCAAATTTTTAACCTTAACTCGGTGGGGAGTTGAGAAAAGAGTGGGAACTCTGTGAGTTGTTGAGTTGATGGTGTATCCTCGACTTCGACGTCCACTTCCATTCTTGTTAAATCTTGGAAGCTATCCATTTTGAGTGTTAGGCTTTGCGTTCGTTGAGTTGGCTTGGCCAAAATAGTGCTTATTCGATGCTTGGTGTTGTTATTGATGAGTTGTTGTACTTAGGTAAATGAGTTGATCTGGTTATAAAATATGAAGTGATCAAGGGAGAATAAATATTGTTTGTACATCGAATGGGACATCTGTTCAGCATCTGTTGTGAGTACGGTCCCTAGGGTAACTGTAGACACATATACTAGCTGTACAAAAACGGCATAGATGTGTCATATACTACCGTATACTTTCGGTAAATTCGGTGACGCTATGCAAGGATATTTTGTTTTGGTATAGGGAAGACTGGATAAAATCCTGTATATTATAGCCTGAAATAGTACGGTTGTAGATCAGCTGGAGAGTTTCTATTAATAAGAACTCAAACTAAGGCTTATCAAGTTAACCTTAAATCTCCATCTCTGCATAGCGTCGCCGAGTTTACCAAAAGTATACGGTATAACCGAGTTGAACTAAAACTAAGATATTTTCTAGTCTCTCCCTCCTAAAACTAGGAGTCACACTAGCCTCCTTTTTCGTTACTCGAGCCTTTCATCCAAATCCCCACCACCTACTCTCCCACTTCGAAATTATTTTTGTCATATAAAGTACTTTAATTAAGAGTTTATATATCTTCAAACTCGAGAGACTATCAAGCATATTTTATGATTGAGTATCACCAATGGGCAAAGCATTTCTGTGGTAGAATAGGTAATTGAATGATTTGAACCAAAAGCGAAATAATGACTCATGATTATCAGTGAAATAAATGGCTTCAGACTAAGTAACGATAGCTTCACTTCAGAAATAATTAACCTTAGGCATTCACCCATACAATCAATACTAGGTAAAGCACCACTTTAGATGTATTGCCGTTGCTTTAGAGTATCAGTACCATTAGAGTGTGATTTGAATGTATAAAATACCGAATACTAAACATCTAGGATGTTCGACTCAAATGTATCGAGTATCACAATTCCCTTAGGAATATAATTGAATACAGTAGTGAAATGACAACTAATCCATCATTCTTTATGTTCCATTGCAGCCTTGGTATAATATTATTATTCAATACTTTCCAAGAGTCCTACTGTATTTTATCCCCAACACACTCGAAATGATAATTCAATAGACCGTGTGAAAATAAGTGAGGAAAAGCACGACTGGAATTAATTAGACAAAAAGTTTAGTTTCCTTCGGAAAGCAGCAACTGAAGGTATTCAGATATGCCTATCTACTTCGTGTATGACCTGAATCTAGAAAAATTGGGGCGAAGAATGAATACAAGAATGATATAGTAATAACTTTGAATTATGAATATAAGAGCTTCTTGAGAGTATACCAGTATTAATAACACAAGATATAATTACTTATGGCGGATTCTGAAGATACGAAAGACGCTTACTAAGATAAAATGTGCACTACGAGTATCGTCAAAGCCTAATAAAACTCACTAATTCTGCAAAAGTTCATCGTACACGGTACATGATGTCGATTCACGTGTCACGCTGAGATTGCAAGATGGATGGAGAGAACATATAAGTTCTACGAGTATAAAATTGATGTTAATGAAAAAATTGTTACTTATGTTTGTTTATGATGAGAAGGGGATATGGGTGTATGCCTAAAGAGAAACAAATGCGATTTATGTTGTTTTATGATTGGAAGGGGATATGAGAAAGCGCCTAAAGAAAAGCGTTTCAATCAATTGGTTCGCTTAAAGATGCAACTTACTTCTGCCCCTTCATCCTCCTCCTTTCACCAGTAGGCTGCGCAGAAATACTCCGCTACCCGTGGGGACCCGCAGATACTCCGCCCCGCGGGGGACCCGTTGATGATATTTTAGACCCGCGGGGGACCCGTTGAGCTTTCAAAACTATCCGCCCGCAAATACTCTGCAAATACTCCGCTGTGACGGAAC
>KI628596.1:51851-87043 GCA_000503235.1 Sclerotinia borealis F-4128 | reverse complement strand
TTCACCAGAATAGGAACTTCTCTTACTTCGTGGAACTTCCACCTACTTGAGTTATTAAATTCTTTTTCTTCCTCGGATTTTTCATTTTAGTCTCCCTCGTCTTGAAAGCGCGGCAATCAGCACACACATTCGTAGACTTAGCAGCAAGCTTAAAAACAATGATTGGAAATACGAAGACTTCAGATGCAGCCTGACGCGCAAGTTCAGTTATAATCAAATATCTCCATTGTTGCTGTGATTGTATATCCTCAATCTCATGAGGATTCCTGCACGGAAGATCTTCGATGACGAGTTCCCAGGGCTGTGTCCGAGTGGTGCTCGTTCCGAATGGAAGATGAGAGAGATTGAAATCTCCAACCATCAAGTACTGAATGATGTTTTGGTTCATGACTTTGGCCCAGTTCCATTGCGGAGTTGGGAAGCGGTGGTTGGAGCGGCCCATGCTGGCGGTCATGTAGACTACGCGAGTGGGGATGTGGACCCTTGTCACGAGATCAGCGTTGATGCGATAGACGAGGGGGAAAGTAACGTGTAATGGACCGAGTACACTAATGGAATCTAACGCTTGGTTGTAATAGATTGGGCTGTACACCGGATCCAAAGAGATGTTCTTGTAATATCTCAAACCGATTCTCCGGCTATCTTTGTTCACGAGGAGAATAGAAGGAGTCCACCGAGTATTTTTAACTGGCAACAATCCTCGAGGGATTGGTGTTGTTCCAAGATGATCATAATTTCGGAAGCGAAGACGTCCATCTGTTGGCCTGTCCCCGAGAGTTCGTGGCTCAATTGTCATTCCCCAGATATTATCTTACAACTCCCCGGGAAGTAATACAAAGTACACGAATGTTTGTGGTTGTGTTGTCACATTGGTGACCCTTCGCTCTGGTTTGGATTCGACATCCAAGGTCATATCTGCGAGATCTTGAAAAGAATCCATGTTGAGTATGATATGATGACGAATTTTAGCAGGATCTTCCACTTTATATACTCAATAGTTGACATTGTTCTGCTCGCTGTTCATATTGTAATGCGCAAGTTATAGTTTGGTATTGATACTATTGTATATAAACATGGCCTTATAGCATGGTCCGCGTAGCATTAGCTATATGCAGATCAAACCGATTCTGAATTTACTACTGCTACGAGTGTTACTATTTGCTATAATATTATTGAAGATAGATCATCGCTCAAATCTTTTCACATAATAGTTTTTCGTTTAGTCTGTTTATTGTTCACATTGGAACACGAATCACAATTAGATAGCATAACGAATTCTTTATTGACATAACGAATTCTTTATTGATCTGGTTTTCGTTGTTCACGTTGAACATTGTAATGCGGAAATCATGGCTAGGCAGCTATAGTGTTTGCCGCAAGGAAATCAGAAATCGAACATTGCGCGCCAGGTTCTCCAGCTTTCTACATGACTTTTTTCCGTTTGATCTGGTTCTCGATAGGAAAATTCATTTCTCAATATTTGAGAAGCGTTGACTTGGCATTGATATCACTTGAATCAGACTTTGATATGATTGAACACGTAGGAAGGTAATTGTGGAGAAGAACAGGTAGATTAAATAGGGGAAAAGAAACATGGTTTAAGAAGATATTTTTTATTTTGTGATGTTATCGTAGCTTCCTACTTGTTTGCTACAGGAAAATTAAATGGTCAGAAAAGAAAAGGTGTACAAGATTGCTACACTGCAGGTTGACAGATTCCGAGTCCTATGATATTTTGAGAGACTAATGAAAGACGAACTACATCCTAATAAAAGCCGCCTTATCAACGCCATCTACCTTCTGCATGGCAATCATGACACATAGCTGGTCCTCTTCTCTGGGGGCGAACGATGACAATCGGTATCCTGACTTCAGGATAATGTTTATTTTCCTCTTGGAAAAATGTCGCGACTACTCCGTGAAGGAACGTACAAAACCCATCTTGGAACAATCTGTGACGTGGCGCCATGGGAATGTCACAAGGAGGATCCTCGACAATGACGTGTGTCAGATTCAGAAAAGGAAACGGGCCAACATGGGACAATCGCCATTCCTGGAGATACTTTTCGAGTGGTATTGAACGTTTCCACGTAACCGCATTGATACTCGGGATGATTTTGGATGGCACTGTGATGGATTGAATCTTGTCCACATTGCTACCAAGGTTTCTGATTGTGTCAGACATATGTCTTTCGTTATTGATATAGAGAGAATCTATACGAACATCGAAAAGCATTGGTGGCCACAAGACTGGAATAGTTGATCTGTCCCAAATATCTGGGTATTAGGCCTGTGTTATCGCACGACTGTCTTGGTTGATGTGAAGAGTGATGGGATAATGTTGATAGAGCTTATAAGGGAACGCGCGTGTGAGTCCTCTGGTTTCTGCTTGCATGATTGTTCGCCAGATCAAACGTCGGATGTCCTCGCACTGCTTGACAAAGAGACTCAATTCCCCTTCACCGTCCTTAACAATTTCGTGCTCTTGTGTCATTTTGAAGAGAGACTGTAAATAATCTATGGTAATTCTTCGTAAACTGTTTGGTTGTTGAATTTAATGATAGAGATCTAAATTACTGTTGATCTGTAGTTTCAGAAGTCTGCTGATGTTCCGAAAGCAAAATTTTAAACCCAGGGCTACGGTATTTATAGGTCTTAGAGTGGTCTGTTGTGACGTTGTTCAACACATCTGTTGTGGGTATGAGGATCTCGTTAAGTATAATGTGACATATGAGCCAATTGGAGCTACCCACACGAAATTATTTTTGATCAGAGGTTTTCCGTTAACCGCCAGCCCAGGTGAATAAAAACAAGACGATATGCATTGTTCTGCAGGAAATTCGGAAACTCAACCTGATAAACAGAACAGTAGACAATTTTCGTAGAAACCACACAGTGAAGATATAGGGTCTTCTTGACCCTTTAGGGCGTGGACTTGATGTGCGTTTTGGTTAATCAACTCATACCCGGGCCACCATATCTCTCGGCGAATAAACTGAAGCCTGGTTGTATATCTCAAACTTTTGTTCCAGTGTTCCATAGCAGATCATGCAAACGGAAAAATGTCTTTCCAGTTATATATTATATAAGCTTAATACATCTGAAAGATATCATCGTTTTGTGTTTCCAAGGTCATGATTCTTAGCAAACTACAATGAACAGAACATCACCACAACAAAAACAAAAAATGATAACGTAAATTATGCCAACTGTGTGTGAACAAGAGATGAACTCGCTGTTGGGCATTTGAAAATCTGACAATCGAAGAAAGGTTTAACTGTTTTCCGAAGCTTCCTAAGGAACTTCAACTGATGATCTGGAAACAGGCCATCGCAGATCTTGTCAGCTACAATCTGGTTTGATTAATCTATAATGTAACATAGCTCATAATCCCCGCATAATCCCCGAGATGTTTTCTGGTATCAACTGGTTGAGCCATAACGAAGTCAGGAAAGTTTATGAGAGATCAACCTATGATGGTCACATGCCAGCGTTGTCCTCCAGTATTCAATACGACTCTGTGTTGTTCATGGACTTTAAAGAACTATGCCTAGCAGCAATGATGATGCGGAAAATGTTGTGACTTTTATCCAATGTTCTGTCAGAATTTAAGATATTAGACCACCCTTGGTCGACAAAGATAGGTACTTAAAGCTCCAATGTAATGGTCGACGTTCTCCACACCACTGCTTGCTAACATTCATCATCTAAGACCTGCAATGTTTGCGAAAACATCGATTGCAAAAGATCACAGAGCAAATGCTCTACAAAGAAGCGGTTAGGCGGTGTTTTGTAAAACAACATCGTGCGTTTCCTCTGACCATCCACTTCCTCTGACCATCCATGATCCCGAAGATCATGATTAGAATTCCTCAACTGGGTAATAAACTGTGTTACGAATGCGAGAAGCCTGATGGTTGGTTGGCCATGCTTCAATTTACAAGAAATATTGCACAAATCAGCATTAGCGACCAGCAAACAAGTATACTTCAACAACTTCAGAAGGCAAGCAAGCAAGTTGGTCTAGACGACTTTGATGCTCATACTGCATGGCTAACCTCTTCAGGTACACGTATTTACATTCTCCCTCTGGTGAAAACAGGATAGGTAGATACGAGTAGACGCAAAACCATAAACGCGAATAATCAAATAAATCCAACAATTAATCCCCAAAATGTAAAGTGATACCAGTGACTACGAAAGTACTCGACTTTAACATTGTGATACCATGCTTCTAACTTTGACCATAGAACCTGCTAACAGAGTAGAACCAACCAATCTATCAATCAGGTTTTGATCGCAGTACTGGTGAATTGCCTGTGTATTTGCGCTCCATTCGAACTATCGAATTATTGAAAGCGTACTCCATATATGATCTCGTCATCTTAACATCTCTCTAATTTAGAACAATATCGTTGAGAAAAAAAGTCAAACACTTGTCTTGTGCATGGATAATCATCGTGAGATGAATTTATATTCGGCGCTTGCACACACGCGAAATTTCATCGGTCGGTCTGAGCTTACCTACTCTTGGCACTCTTCTTGTTTCATTGTCTTGTTTGTTCCAACCAAATTCCTCACCCAATCAACTAATCTTAACCGCCAAGAATTGATTCGGGACGGGAACCGGCTGTATAGTTCTATACTATGATTGCGACACCGAAGCTCCATCGAAGAAGAGAAACATACCTTGCGAAAGACTGATTGCAATGAATGGTCATTCGAATGGTATGGGAAAGGAGAAGGATCGATATGTACCTGTGAGGAGAGGGAGAGGGGGTTCCGGAAAATGGCTTGATGTGGTGGCGTACGGAGGTTTTAGTGCTTTGTTGGCGTTGATCTTGAAATATGCTGTCTCAGGTCAATACTGGAACCTAAACTTCTTCTTGCTGTCGCTCCAGGTATGTTCATTCGGCACAAACCTCCATGCACCGAGAGAATGAGAATGCGCCAACTGATCTTTGGGATTAATTAGTCAGGATGTGCCATCGTAGCAATATGGTTGCTGAAAAGGAGCGGATATCTCAAGGAATTGGCGGGGCTGGAGCTTCAGAAGGTGAAGACTTGTATGTGTTGCGCGACTTGAACGAATCGGAGACGGCAGATTCTAACGAGACATCTATGCAGGGCTTCCTCTATCGATACTACTCCTGGTCTCAAATTACATATCTTATAAAGCGCTCCAATGTCTATCATTACCAACATATATACTCCTCTCTACCACGACCATCTTCACAGTCCCCTACATCGATAGCATTTTGTTCGGAACGCCCATACCCCCTTTTGCGTTTAAATCCTACCTATTAATATTTTCCGGCATAATCATATCTGTGATTACGGAAAACGGGCATGCAGAAACAAGCTATGGGGACCGACGACTTGAGCAAACATTAGAACCTCAAGATCCCGTCATGATATTATTTCTTGGATATATATTCATGGCCGTCCATCTATTACTACACAGCACATATGAAGCGTGGAAGGCCAAGATTGTGTCGAATCTCCAATTTGGTCTATGGGACAGTATGTGTTCGCTCCTTCGAGCTCGTAAATAGCTGGCTAACATAACATGTGCTAGTTTTCCTATATAACCATGTCCTTATTTTTATCATCTCCTCGGCCCTTTCATTCATCATCGAGGATTTCTCGGCCGAGAATATGAATGATTGTTTCCCCTCCTCCATGCGAATTTCTACTATCATGGCCATCACGTATACCTGCGTCGGGATATTTCCCATTTTATTCTATTCCACCTCCATTGTGCGGAAAGCCTCGCAAGATTTCCACTCGGTAGTCGAGGCTTCGAGTAAAATGGCCATAGCTTTGTTGGGCTTAGTCCTGTATTCGCATCCGATCAATCTAGGCAGTGTATCAGCCATTGTGATTGGATGCTCCGGAGGTATCTTAGGAGCATGGTTAGAAGCCAGACACCAGCAAGATGTAAAAGGAAAGAGGGTCCTACCTGTTTAAAGGAAACCCCTTGTAATATAGACACTGTACACTGTACGCTGTACGCTGTACGCTATACAGAAAAACCATCGATAGAACGGCAGGGAGCCAGGCGTCAGGAATTGGAATCGGGAATTGGGAATTGGGAGTTGAACATTGCATAATTCAGTATACTCGAGTAAAACCTTATCATGTTACTCGTACAGTACATATTGTATAGAAATCAAACAGTCAATTGGAATCGGTACATGGCGCCTCTTGTCTCGGTCGTCGATTGTCGTTTTAGTGAGTGATATGGAAAAAAAAAAAAAAGATTTACCCGGTAGTTACCCCGGTACGTATCTCACCCATCCGAGATATCCGAGATAACATAACCGGACAAGAACATCTATTGCACTTCCAGTTCCTGGCAGGCTGCACATTCACCTGAGCCTGTCCTCGACGAGTTTACATGCTGGTACTCCATACACTGATGATATTAGTGCTGGGCAAGAGAAGAGAGGCAGGAGGTTGATAGAAGTGAACGGAGTGTCAGATCTTTACTTTATACAGCAGATCGGGGTTCAGCTTGTGTATGTATATATATGTGTGTGTGTGTGTGTGTGTGTACAGCTAAATAATATCAAATATCTATCATACCCCCACTACCCTCACCTCATCTATATACTAGGTAGCTCTCATCTACACAACCATCCACCACAAACCAAAAGTCAAAAGTCAAAAATAACAACATAAACACAACGCTAAATCCCACGAGACGACAACACACGATAGCGCAAAACATTTTCGCGGTAAAGTCGATCTCAATCCAATACGCCAATCCCAATGGTGGCGTAACAGCACTTCCATTGTTCGAATCAATCTTCAAAAGTTCGATGTGACGAGCGCACCAAACGCCATGGGTATCCATCCAAATAAACAATCAAGCAACAGTCTCAGCTGGCATCTGCGCCTTATTTTCCTCGGCTGAAATTTCCTGGGCCGAAACCGCAGGTTTATCGTTCTTCAAAGCTTCTACCTCGAAACTTTGCATGGGTCGCAATCCCCACCTGTTGAAAACGACAGAATCAACACCCCATCCAACAGCTGGCGTAGTCAACATTGTCTCTCCCGTGAAAACCGCATTGGCACCAGCCATAAAACACAAAACTTGTTGTTCCTCGCTCAACTCTCCTCTTCCAGCCGCTAACCGTACAATCGTTTTTGGCATGACGATTCTAGCCGTCGCAACCATCCTCAACATACTCTCAAACTCTACCTTCTTGTTACCTTCAAGCGGAGTTCCTTTAATAGCCACCAACATATTAACAGGAAACGATTCGGGATGCGCAGGCAACGTAGCCACCGTCTCCAAAAGTCCAATATGATCCGACTTATTCTCGCCCAACCCCAGGATTCCCCCGGTACATACATTGATGCCCGCCTCCCTCACATTCTTAATCGTATTCAATCTCTCATCATAACTCCTCGTCGTGATAACCTTGGGATAGAAATCCCGCGATGTATCCACATTATGATTATAAGCCGTGAGACCCGCCTCTTTAAGTTCTTGAGCTTGCTCGGCGTCAATCATCCCAAGTGTAACGCATACCTCCATTCCCATGCCGCGAATCTCGCTGACCATTGTCTTGACATTTTTGAGATTGGTTTTGCGGCCTCGCAAATCGCGCCAGGCGGCTCCCATGCAAAAACGTGTGCTGCCGTTTTCTTTGGCGATACGGGCCGCGGATAGGACGGACTCGACGGAGGCCATTTTGGAGGCTTTGAGACCGGTTTTGTAGCGGGATGATTGGGCGCAGCTGGGGGTTATGATGTTAGTTTGTGGTGCTCAGTAATATCTTGAGATGGAATGGAACGGCAAGTTGAAGATGTAAACGCATTACCAAAAGATGATAGCAATAAACATATAAAAACAAATAAAACAAATAAAACTCACTAAGAACAATCCTCCGAACAACCCCCCGTCTTAATACTCAACAACGTACACATCTGAATCGCGCCCGGTATATGAAATTTCCGATGCAGATTCCCCGCTTGCCAACATAATTCCATCAACGGCTTATCATAAATCTCTTTGATCTCTTCTTTCGTCCAATTGGTACGAGGTTCAGTTGCATTGAGAGCTTCTTGGTAGATGTCTTTTTTGGCCGATGCAATCTCTGTTGCGATCTCTGTTGCTTGAGGGGGAACGGATGACACAGTGCCATATTGTCTTGGTAGGATCTGGGTTTGAACCTTTTGGGCTCGGAGGGAGATGGGTGCGAGTTTATGAGTGTTGGAGCGAAGATGCATGAGAGGACGAGATAAAGAGGGCATTCTAAGGGTGGCCATGGTGGGTGAGTGGAGATTGGAGGTATGTGACAGTAACAGTAACAGTATGTAACGGTAGATAGAGTAGGAAAGAAGAGAAGGAAGAAAAATAAGAGAAAAGAAAGTATCAATAATCTCAAACTCGATAGAAAGTCCAAATTAAGCTAACCCAAGCTAAATCATGACTCAACAATACTCGTACACAAATAACTGTAACAGGAAGGAGAACAAGATCCAACACAGCCCACACAGCATTTAAACCAAATGAGGGGTTTACAACCCCCCTCTCCTCGACGATCTAGCGGGGCACAACAACAACAACAACATGCATGCATACCAAGTTCTCAACAAATTACAAGACCGGGAAATCGCCATGTTTACTAATTATCTTATCTGATTGGGAGAGTTGAACTAGGATCTCCCTGCTATTCTGGTCCTGTCGTCCTGTCAGTAGTGAGTGGTCGCGACATACACCTAAGATGGGAGGTGGATCGGCCCGTGCTGAAGCTTGGGCTTGGTGAGCTTGGCGAGCTTGGCTTTGGGGATGATTTTTATAATTCTTAGGTTTTGTGATGGGTATGGGTACTAGGTAATAGATATGTATGATGTGAAGATCTATAAAGAAAAGAATGTTGAAAGAGGAATAGTATATATTAAAATGTTGTTGTAATGTTTAGTGATTATGAGGATGAGGTGTATATGATACTATAATGCTACTGTACCTATCTACTCTATAAGGGGCCCGAACTCTTACATTTTTCATTTCATAGTGCATTGGCGCCGAGCCAAGACCCGAGTTAAAACTAGCAGAAGGCTTGGAATCTGCAATTGTCTACCTAAATTACCCCGTTCTCATAGATTGCTTGGAGGGTTGGGTGTGTTTTGGTGAGTGTTTGGATTTAGATTTGGAAGATACGTGGTCTTGCTGAGCTGAGGGGATGATAAGCGATTGCCAAGAAGTCAACCCCTAGATAACTGCTTGGCTTTCTCCAAGTTCTATTACAGTATTGCCCTTTCAGAATATATTTCCCTGTAATTTTTGTATCTTCATATATACATTTGAGATGGTAGACTTTCTGTCCGATATAGTCCCGTCACGTAATACTGCCTATAACTTTGCTCTCTCCGTTCTACCCTTCCCCTTAAAGCTCATCCCCACACCAGCGATATGTTCCTCTTCAACCCCAACTCCCACATCAGATTCCCCCCTACCATTTCTATCCACCACATCTCCAATCTGAGCCTCTCCTCTCTTATCCATCACCCCAATCCACTCCCTAACACACCTCACCAATCCCTCAATCTCTTCAAATGTATTCCCAGCATGTAAACAGACCCTCACCCTTTCCCTTCCTTTCTTAACCGTTGGACTCATTATTGCCCTCACATTATACCCCATCTTTTGACAGTAAGTTGCTAGTTTCTTTGGCTCAGGGGTCTGAAGAGAAAATATAGGGGTCCAGTTCAGATTCTCGGTTTCTGGGGAGAGATTTTGGGGTTGCGGTTTTAAGTGGGATGATAGCGGGAGGTGTGAGAGTAAAGATGTGAAATGATGGGATAGACAACGGAGATGTGATTGTAGAGGGTTGGTGCTGGAGGAAAGGAAAAGTGAATATGAGGCGGCGATGAGGAGGAGAGAGGGGGTGGAGAGCGATGTGCTATAGATGAGAGGACGGGCGTAATTGAGGAGATAGTGGCGGGTTAGGGAGGTAGTTAGAATGATAGCTATATGAGTTTTAGCATTCCCATCATCAGATTTTGACATAAGTTGTACAATGGATTGAACGGAAAACGAGAGAGAAAGAACATACCACCATTTCCCGCAAGTGCCTTTCCAAAAGTATGCAATCTCGCAAAAATCTTCCCCTCCAATCCCAATTCGCAAACCAGTCCTCGTCCCTCTGGTCCATAAACCCCCGTCGAATGTGCCTCATCCACCACAATATATCCTCTCCCTTCCTCAGTCATTCCACCCAATCCAAAAATCTCCTCCACAACCTTAACCACCGCACGCAGAGGACATATATCCCCATCCATACTATACAAACTTTCCACCGCCACAATAACATTCCTCTCTATCCCTTCCCGTCTCACGCTATCCAAAACCCTCCGCAAATCTCCAACATCATTATGTCTAAAAGCAATAAATCTCTTAGCACGTGATCCTCTCATCCCTTCGTGCACACTAGCATGGATTTGCTCATCGTAAACTACGACATCTTCTTTTTGAGGAATACAAGCAAAAAATGCGGAATTGGCATCAAAGCCTGAGTTGAAGAGGAGAGCACCTGAATCGAGATGCGGAGAGCGATGGAAGGTGGATATTTGAGCTTCGAGATGTAAAGCGAGGGGTGAATTGCCACTTAGGAGGCGGGAACCTGTGCTGCCTAGTGTTGGCGGAGCTAAAGTTGTAGATGGAGATGAGTTATGAAATGGGGGAGGTGAGAAGTGAGTACGAAGTAAGGCAAGATATGCATTATGTAGAACTGGAGATGTTGAGAGTGAGAGAAAATCATTAGATGAGAAATCGATTGGTGTAACGCCAGTGGTAGTTGGTGTAGTAGATGGTAAAGATAAGTTTCTCAATGAGGAATTTTGAGCTCGGCGTTTGAGTGCCGAGGTCATGGATTCTTCGAGTGTAGGCATATTTTTTTTGGTGCTTGTTTGAGAACTTGTGTGATGTGTGATAAGAGAACCTTAGTACGAGTACGGTTGGTTACACTGCACAATCAATATGGAATACAGATATGATTCGTGAGTCACGGTAACTTGACTCGGGTCCGGACTCCGTTGATCAAAAAGTGTTGAAGTCTTGCCGAGACATTTTGGTGAGTGCCACTGGCATACCCGGGCCAGCATGGATATTTCCCGCGGATCAGATAAAAATAAAATATGGGGATGATTTAGGGGTAGATATCCAAATTGGCCAATCACATTAAATACATATATCTTAGTCAGCCATGCAAACCCATCCCACCATGTCTTACTAACCCCATATTGTCCATATTTTACTATTACTGAGTAAATTGATTCAACTCCGAATATATTATTCACCATCTTCTGAGTTGTCTAATCCCTTCCTCCCCTCAAAATGTACAAACCACCACCCTCACTCCTCTCCAGATCTATCCCTGTTTATCATCTTACAGCATCCAATACGTCTTTAGGGAAAACAATCTTCTCAACACTTCTATGTCGACAACTTCTAGCCAGGAAACAAATCCCCTATTATCTAAAGCCAGTTTCCACCGGACCATTAAATGAGGCTGATGATGGACATATTGGAAGATTTGCAAAGGGAACGAGAATCGAATGTTTGTTTAGGTATGGGGAGGCTGTCAGTCCACATCTAGCGGCAAGGGGTGTAACGGTCAGTTTGGGACTTTACTTTTGATGATTGAGAGATAGCCGGAAAGGGTGAGGTATTACTTAATTACTTGATTTACCAAGTCCTCATCTTCAAGACGAATTGGTCTGGTTTGGGACATGGAAAGAGCTTTGAACGAAGAAGTTTTGCTGACTCAAAAACCACGTGCAGCCACCAAATGATCACGAGATTGTCACAGCAATCTCTGAACAAGTTCAGAAATGGACGAGAAGTAATAAAGAAGGACAGGAAGGGATGATTCTAGTGGAAGGTGCTGGTGGCGTACATTCACCAACACCGTCTGGCACAAGTCAGGCTGATGCATTAAGACCTTTGAGAATGCCCGTATTTCTTGTTGGTGATCCAAAATTGGGTGGAATTTCCGCAACAATTAGTGCTTGGGAGAGTAAGTGATTGTCTCGGGATACTTGAAGATATTTGAGCATAGTGTAGCTCTCAAAAACGGCACTGAGACTAATACGGGAATAGGTTTGCATCTTCGAGGTTATGATATTGACTCGGTATTGATATTCCGGGAAGAAAAGTATGGAAATCATGCATACCTTTCAAGATATTTTCAGGAACGAGGTATAGATACAACAGTTATTCCCTCGCCACCAAATCAGATCCCAAATCTACAGGAAGATGAAGAATCCATGACCTCCTACTACTCAAGTGTTGCTCAGTCCGGCGAGATTGAAGCGTTACTACAATCTTCTCGTCAACGAAACATATCACGAATCGAAGAATTGAAACAAATGACCGCAAAAGCTCACAAAACAATCTGGTATCCATTTACCCAAATGAAAGATCTTTCACCCGATAAAATCCTCCCTATCGACTCCGCATATGGAGATTATTTCCAAACTCTATTGAGCCCTGATACAAGCGAATCCACACCTCAAATGCCAACCCAGGATAATCTCCTCACACCCACATTGGACGGTTCAGGATCATGGTGGACCCAAGGTCTAGGGCACGGGAACCCTGCCCTTTCCCTAGCTGCAGCATATGCATCCGGTCGCTATGGCCACTGCATCCTCGCATCCACCATTCACTCACCCGCCCTAAAGCTTGCCAGCCATCTCCTCGCCAACCTCAAGAATCCCCGTTTATCCCGCGTCTTCTACTCGGATAATGGAAGTACCGGTATGGAAGTTGCTATGAAAATGGCATTGACCGCTTCTGTCAAACATTATGAATGGGGATATGATCAAAGAAAGATGAGAGAAGTGGGGATTATAGGATTGAAAGGTAGCTATCATGGAGATACCATAGGAGCTATGGATCTAAGTGAAAAAAGTGTTTATAATGAAAAGGTGCATTGGTATCGGGGAAGAGGACTGTGGTTTGACGTACCAAAAGTTTGGATGAAGGATGGAAAATGGGTTGTCTATGATAGAACTGGTGAGATCATTGAGGAGACATTTGACGATTTGGAAGATGTCTTCTGTCGCCAAAGAGATAACAGCAGATTGAGGAAAGAGTATAAACAACATATTTTAAAGACTTGTGAACAGGCAAGGTCGAAAGGAATGAGATTCGGTGCATTAGTTCTGGAGCCAATAATCCTTGGTGCTGGCGGTATGCTATTTTGGTAAGTCATATCTAATCCCACCAACTCGCTTAAACTCTTCTCTGACTCAGATCGCTAGCGATCCTCTCTTCCAACGGACCCTGACAGACTGCGTCCGCGAAACCCCCGGTCTCTTCGGTTTAGCGAACAAATCTTCCACGGACTCACCACTATCCCCAACCCAATGGACTGGTCTCCCTGTCATCCATGACGAAGTCTTCACAGGCCTCTATCGTCTCGGACACTTTAGTCCCTCCACGCTCCTCGGCACCAACCCTGATATCTCCGTGCACGCCAAACTCCTAACCGGAGGTCTCTTACCCCTTTGCACAACAGTTGCCAGCGAAAGTATCTACGAAGCATTTCTTGGTGATGAGAAAAAGGATGCGTTATTACATGGTCATAGTTATACTGGTCATGCAATCGGATGCGAAGTCGCGAGGGTAGGACTGGAAACTATGGCGAAATTCGATAGCGAGGTGGAAGGAAATTGGGAAGGATTTAAAAATGATTGGGGTGTGAATACAACGACCCAATCAGAGATAACAGAGTCGAAGAAAATACATGCAAAAGCACAAGTTTGGAGTATATGGAGTAAATCCTTTGTAACCTCAATCTCGCACCTGAAGTCGGTAGATGGAGTTATTGCGTTGGGTAGCGTATTGGCTATCACATTAAAGGATGAGAAGGGAGGAGGATATACGTCGAGGGTTACGGAGGTAGTGAGGGATAAATTGGGAGGTGGTGGTGATGTGGAGGGGGAGTCGAATGAATGGAATATCCATGCGAGGATATTGGGGAATGTCGTTTATCTCATGGGTAGTCAGGTCATGACTGCGGTACAAGTTAAGAGTATTGAGGAGAGATTGGGGGGCATATTGGGGTTGTAAAGTACTCGAGTATGTGGGGTTGAGATGAGCAAAATATTATAGATGTGGGTGGGTGGTAGACTGGTCAGGTAGTGAATGATGTGTGGAAACGGGTTTGTTATGTATACTCTATGATGTTATAGTTTTTACAGCTATAGCTACTCAGTAGCTAATACAGTTTACATAACAATATGAATATCTTCATCTAACATATCAATTCAATATATCTCCCGAACAAACATGTGTGGTTTGGGGGCCCCTTTCAAGTTTCAATTTGAACCATCTCTTTTTACGCTACTATAAAGGCTATGTCAAGATGCTTATTCTACTTGAAGCTTAGTAATGTTGTCTGGTAGGATGTGCTGATTTATGGCTGTTTTGCTTTTTTGCTTTTTTGCTTTTTTGCTTGTTGGGATTTATGTGCAATATGCAGTGCAGTACACGTATATGTTGGCTGTGAGTGTAATTTATAGTTCAATCTACCGGTAGATGATAGCTTGATGATTGAAGCGGTAGGAGAAAATACCTTACTAAATTCTTGATCATTACATTAAAAACTATGAATTACCATAAATCACTACAGATTACTACAAATCACTATAGTCTCCAGGGCCTAAATGAATGTAATCTCTACATACTCCTCCCAAACCATCCCCATCCCAGTACGCCCATATACATCCAACCATCCAACCATCCAACCATCCAACCAAACATCAAAATCTAAATTTCTCCGGCCATTGACACTCACACGACAACTTCCCCTGTTCATCCCTCATACTCTTCCTAATCACCGCCATCACTCCAACGATACGAGCAAATCATCCTCCAACCCTTGCAACCACTCCTCATCCCCCCACTATACGCACTTCTCCTTGCACAAACCTCGACTCCATCCATCCCACCCCACCCATGACCAACCGATCTCATCACCTCCTCTCTCCTACTATCCCTCTTCTACAATTTCCACCCATCCCCCTTCATATTGACCATCTCCTCCGCACTCAACCCCTGCTCCCCCACCCAATACGGCATCAGCAGACCCAGTTCCAGAAACAATGTATGTGGATTCTTTCGATTGGTTAGCGTCCACTTTCCATTTAGTATTTGCGTGATATTCGGAATGGCGGTTGCGAAATTGGGAATAAGAATGGTAGGGTAGTGGGCTGCGTGGAAAGAAGAACTGAGATTTTAGACGTCGATGATAACCGATGCTGACTTCGCTTATGCGCCAGGCATGGTGGAGCAGGTCGAAATCAATGTGTAAAGTTTTTCCAGCATATGCTCTGGTTGAAAAGCGGAAACCTGCTGAGTGCCTGCGGCCGGTAAGAATTTCTTCTATGGTTTCATATTCGGATACAGAGACTACTGAATTAAGTGAAAGATAATATCTAGGGTATCTACCATCGAGCGGTTCTAATCGTGAGGTTCTGGACAAGAGTTGTGCAATTGATGGACCTGCAACGGGGCTCTTTTTCTCTCCGGATTTGCTGGTACGTTTGTCTTCAATGCATAGTCCAGAATAGCATATTGATGGACAAATGTATTCAAGGCAATGGCGCCGAGTGCCACAAAGGGTTTCTTTTGAGCAAAAGCGGCCGCAGCTTCCTGCGGTGATAAAAAGCGATCTGGAATCATGTCTTCTGTACCAGCACCCGGCTCGCGGACATTTGATCTGGGAGGTGTTGTATGTAGGATATGATCAAGTTATAGCGTATAGTGATCTTATCCTGGAGGTTCTAGTTCAGCTATGAATACAGGAATGGTGGTAAGTATTATAGCAGCAATTGCATGCCCAGAAATCCTTTACATCGGGTGGAATAGTATCGCGGCGGATGGGACAATTGTATCTGCAAAGATTTGATTTAGCAAACATATAGACTGGGATTGAGAAAAGCTGAGAGATTCAGAATGATGTGATGTGAGGAAGTACTTACACTCCATTCTCGATATCTTCTCTGATTCGATCGCTCATTTTGGGACTATTTGATCTTCCATTGGCCCTTATTCTGTCAAGTTTTACTGGTTGTGCTACTGGTTCTGGTCGTGAGCCTGACTTCCGGCTGGCGATGTGTTCTTGATGTCCCTTGATCATGATAACGTAGTGTGATGTAATTCGTCGACTTGACAAGCCAAAAGAAATGTATATATATATATATGCTAGTATGTCAAATATGGGATAAGTGATTGTAAACGCAGTTTGATGGTTGAGTTCGATGACGAGGTCTTACGAAATCGAAAGGATACATTGAGGGAACAGGCAAAGATATGCTGCTACCTGTAGTCGATCATGTGATGATTCATGACCATAGAGGTAGAGTTAAACTAGTGATAATCCCTTGGCATGAAGAGCTATTGGAATTGGTGTAGAACCGTAGTGACCGTTGA
This sequence comes from Sclerotinia borealis F-4128, assembly GCA_000503235.1. Classification (NCBI taxonomy): domain Eukaryota; kingdom Fungi; phylum Ascomycota; class Leotiomycetes; order Helotiales; family Sclerotiniaceae; genus Sclerotinia; species Sclerotinia borealis. The sequence goes on along the minus strand of KI628596.1, from coordinate 70,587 downwards.
GCCGTCGTACTAAGCTGAAAGCGCATTAAACTTTGAAGCTATGCCAACTTCCCGCCCAATCGACTGCTTTTCACTTGAAAGATCATCTTTTTCTTCAACGTATACTGTAGGAGAACTTCTGACAGTGTGAGAGTCTTCATTGATTGCATTGCAGTCATTGCAATATGAACTGTACTTCAATTCGACAACTTCCGTTGGATTACGATGCTGACATAGTATGGCTACCGGATATGGCCGGTGAGGAGAAATATGAAAATAACGGGTGTATAGGTAACGAAATTGCTTGGAATATGTCATTCTGATCTTGGGAAGATCGACTCAACTCCAAGCCAGATTCTTCAATCCAATTGTTTATATCCAGATGAAGATCTCTAGAGTACTTCCAGACCAGAGATTGAGGGAATCAGTTGGAGAGGTGCCAATTGGCAGTGCGTGGCCACAAATAGATGATCAACACCATACTCATAGGAATTTTCTGGTTTTTTGGTTCTCGAATTGCGGACTTTCTGGCGACATGAGTATACATCGAATACTGTAAAGACATTTGCTGGTATTACCTCAGTGACTATTTTCACTTATATAGCAACGACAACTACCTTAAAATTGACCAAGAGAACTTGCAATTATTGATATTATAAGTAGGGAGAAAGCACTTTGAGGTTCTTGGCTCGGCTACATTTCTTTGACTTACGGCACTGTGCAAGCCTTTAAGCCTTTCTCTACACAATTCAAGAAGACTTCAAGGCGGCGAGGTTGTGGGGAAAGTGTTGAGATGATGTTCATATGTCTCACACATGAGTAGTTCATGTTAGATAGAGGATGACCAGGACAGGGAACCCTAATTCACGCGCTGGAAATTGAAGGAATATGCATGTTAAGTAAATTTGGGAAATTTGGGACTTGATGATATATCAAGGTTATTCAAAGGATCGGAAAACTTGGTTATTTGACATCACTTGATGATATTGAGGACGTGGCAAATTTTACGTGAACTCTTTGTTGAATTATCATGGAATGCGAAGAATGGGACCTTAGAAAACATAACGAAACCGACTTACTGAATGGGTTGCTTAGGAAGAATTAAGAAAATGATGATATGCCAATAGCGTCCCTGTCAGCTTTCTCCCTTCTAGCTTCTTCCTTTTCAGCTTCCTCTACTCTTCCGACTTTTATCCGGTAGAATTTAACGGTTGATTCTGGGAAACCAATTTCTTTGAAGAGATATTCCACCGAATACCCTTCTCTCTGATTGAGGTAGTCCGAGAGAATGATTTTCAAATCTTGACGGCGAACCTTGTAAGCCCAGACCACCAACTCAACAACAAAACTCACCCAGTTCATAAATGTTTCTGGATCCGTGGTTCTTTCATGCTGTCTAAACTCGATGGTTCTCTTGACTGGTTCATCAAAAGGTTGTCTGAGTCCTCCAATTAAGTACGCCAAACGGAAACTTTTGGCATAACCTTCGAACATCGTTACCACTTCATTGATAGTAGATGGACTGAACGGCACATCAAGTAAATCCCCTTCAAACCCACGTACGCCAAGGTTGGAGCATTGATGAAGTGGTGCAGAGTGACAGGAAAGCAGACTTCGTGACTTGGGAAGAAGGGATGAGATTTGAGATTCAAAAATCCAGATAGTTGCCATGAGATGTTTGAGAGGCTCAACTGACATTCCTTCTGTTCCATTGCCAACATGAACATGGAGGCCACATGAGCGGTTGACCACAACATTAAAATTGGTGTTGAGTGCGGTCAGCATTTTATGAATTTCCTTCAAGCTATCGGGGTTAAATTTCAAGACTGGTGATCGCATTTCAATAGGGATATACTCCAGGAGGTCTTTTCCCTTTTCATCATCAAAATATAAGGTTGAATCCGAGCCGATAGTCCATGTTTTATATTCCTCTGATGGATGAATATCTTCGGGCCCATGACGATCAAGGTCGTTTATTTCATGATCTGTCATAATCTCAAACCCGGTTGCGACCATCAAAGTATCTTTGACAAATTCCCAATTCTTCGGAGGGGTTGAAAATGGTTTCTTTACAAAGCGGAGGCCAAACTCGAATTCTACACCGAATGTGAAATTTTTAGATAGAGATGCCCTAAGTTTTAAAGGTCTAGGTTTAGACATCTTGACTAACCTTTTTGATTGGATTGGAATCTTGGGTTTTGCTGTAAGTTTCGAGTGCGATGTGTCTACTATGAGGACTTGAGACAATTTGTCTCTTGTGAATAAGGATTGTTCAATTGTTGTTCGACTTTCTTGATTGATTCTTTGTTTGGGACAATGTTCTACTCAAAGGACAAACAGATAGGTAAGAGGTGTATACTCGAGTAGTTTTGATAACGAACGCGAGACAAAGAATCTAACAACGTTATTCTTTTGTTTACCCCAGATGCATTGTATTATGTGTCCAATCGAGGTTCAAGAAAGAGCTTCGATGTGTACTTGAGTATCATACCTAGCTAGGTAGCTGATAATATGTACTTGAGTATGATACCGAGCCATTTAGCTGACAATATATACTTGAGTATCATATCTAGCGCTAGATAGCTAACGATATATACTCGAGTATTATGCCGAGTTATTTAGCTGACGATATATACATGAGTATTATACCTAGCTAGATAACTGACAATGTATATTTGAGAATCATACTTAGCTAGAAAACTGATGATGCGTGACGATGTGTACTGGAATATCATATCTAGGCTCTAGATAGCTGAATAGAAACTCTTTCGACAGCGCAGAGAATATTTCAATATTCTTATTCTTTCAACCAACCCAGATACAACAAGTGCGGTTATAATTCCGTAAAAGCACGTGCAATGGTTTCACGGGGTATTTCCGCTTTATTTCTACCCTTTATTTCCGTCCATATTTTCTTTCTCGGGGGCCCCGGGCGTCCATCCTGCCGGGAGAACAGCAGAATTTATTTTAATATTACTGAAGATCGACCAGGAGAACCTCACGATATATCACAATATCATCTACTCTCTATATCTCGAGTAAAGCCATCCCAAAGTCAAAGGCGCAAATACCAAGTTTTTTCTTACCCGAATAAGGTATAAACAGAACAACTGATCTGATATGATATGGTCTGAATACGGAATCAATCGCGCAAACATGCTCGGGTGATCCACCGGTAGTTCTTCAATATGAAGAGTTGGAGGAGTAGGAGGGGAGGAGGGGTAGGAGGTAGGAGAGCTTTTTGTATCAGGACTCAAGTGACATATCTGGGATTAAAGACAAGCTGAGCCAATACTCCACACACAGCCTTTTGACTCCACATGGAAAGTGCAGTAATTACTTGTCGGTGTCTGCTTATTGGTTGAAAGGGGAGATAATAATATGCATAAGGATGACCCCGCATACTATATTCTACTAGTACGGTTAGCTGGTTGTAGATCTATTGAAGTGCTACCTAGGTAAGTGACTATCACTGTTGTATATAAATAGCTGATATAATATTCAAGTCGACCCCTAAGGTGTCTTTGTCGTCGTCTGTATCTTGATTCTCTCTCTATCTTAATTTCATCTTCTATTGTTGCTTTACACCATAACTTAAATATCGGATATCACCATGGCTATTACTGTAAAACCAGAAGACACCGAATATGACTATATTATATGTGGGTATGTTTATCCCTTCGATGCAGCATTTTGACAAGTATCTGTCTAATATATATGCTACAGAGGTGGCACGTCAGGGGCCGTTGTTGCAGCACGATTGGCAGAAGATTCCAACAATTCTGTTCTTGTCATCGAAGCAGGAGAGCATAATGCCCTTCTCGAAAACACCATAATGGTTGGCGGATGGTGAGATTTCCTGCTATCGTCTTGTGAATTTGAGCTGAGATATCACACAAAGGGCACAGAACTTCGAAACGTCCTCTGACTGGAACATCACCACAGAGCCAAGTCCCGGTGCCAATAATCGTCAAGTCAAAGTCAGTCGGGGCAAATTTCTCGGAGGATCAAGTGGATGTAATGGTACACTTTGTATTCGAGGTATGCCACAAGATTACGATGATTGGGAAATGCCAGGATGGAGTGGCGAGGAGGTATTTGGCTATATGAAGAAGGTAGGATCATTAGTCACTCGATTTTGCTCGTGGTATTGATGGTGGTACAGACAGAAAACTTTCATGGCAAGGAATGGTTCAAGGCCGACGAATCAGTACATGGTCATGATGGTCTACTTGATGTTGAACCTCATGATATGGTAAGGTGCAATCTCTAAGTTCATTGACACAATAAACTAATCTCCTTAGGCCCCTATATCTAACATGATCTTGGATTCAATGGAGGATCAAGGTCTACCACTTCATCCCGATATGTTTTCAACTGGTGAAACTCCCAATGGTTGCGGCCATGCACCTAGAACTGTATATAAAGGAGACAGAACTACTTCGGCAAACTACCTGGTCAACAAAGGTCCAAATCTCGCAATCAAAACTAGTACGACTGTTGATAGAATCATTCTCGAGAGCCATACGTTCTCTCATGACCTGAGAGCCACAGCTGTAAAAATAGTCGAGAAAGATGGAACGGAAAAAGAGATTAAAGCTAGAAAAGAGATTATTATCAGTGGAGGAGCATATTGCTCGCCGACAATTCTTATGCGGTCAGGTATCGGAGCAAAATCGGAGCTTGAATCTCATGGTATCGAGTGTCAAGTTGATCTTCCTGGAGTAGGAAAGAACCTCATGGATCACATGGTAAGTTATTCCCATCTCTCCTCGATACTTGGCTAACAAATCTCAGATTGTTTTCATGTTTTATGAGACTAACAAACCAAACATTACAAATGATCACCTTCTATATCGTCCAAATGCTTTAGGTGAAGCCTACAGACAATGGAAAGAAGAAAAGCGTGGACCTCTTTCTACATTTCCCTTCGGTGCATTCGCCTATACTCGTCTCGATGAACGTCTTGCTTCGGAACCCACCTGGACCTCAGCACCACGGCGACAAGGGCGAGATCCTATGGGTTTGACTATATCACAACCTAATATCGAGTTTTTCACCACTGAATGTTATGGCGGTCCAAAGCAATATGATCAGTTCCCAGATGGAGAAAAGACTCATGCATTTTCTATCATTGCTGAGTTATTCGCGCCTAAAAGTAGAGGTACTGTAACATTGAAGTCCAAAGACCCAAAGGACAATCCAGTAGTTGACCACAACTACTTGAGCGAAGAGCTGGATGTTGTTGTTCTCAGTGAGGCGTGTCGTTATGCCAATGAAATCATCATGAAGGGAAAAGGAACCAAGGATATCGTTGAGGGAAGCTGGCCTAAGGACTTAACACACCATGCATACACATCGAGAGAACAATGGGTTCCTTATATCAAGGACAATGCCACAACTTGCTACCATCCCGCAGGGACCGTCAAAATGGGAAAAGCATCCGATCCAATGGCAGTTCTCGATGAAGAATTAAGAGTCAGGGGAGTGAAAAATCTCAGAGTCGCCGATACGAGCGTTATGCCGCTGCTTAATCAAGGTCATACCCAAATGCCTGCGTATGCGATCGGTGAGAAGGCAGCAGATTTGATCAAGGGCGTTGATGGTTTAGATATGGCGGCGTTGAAGTTAGAGAGATATGACTCAAAGATAGAAGTTACTTGAATTACAACAAATGACTGAAAGTATAGTTGTTTGAGAGGCTACATACATGATGATCATTGATTAGCGTTACGGTTACCCTGTATTTTTGTTATATATTTAATTGACTTTCATATTTCTGCCTAACAATCGTCGTCTCCTTCGCTCATTTTTCAGAGTGATCTTAAGGTGAATATGACATCAAATTTCGAGAAGACATGAATGCTTACTTTTGGCGGTAAATTCCTTTTTGATTTAGGAAAGCGTACATTCCTTCAATAATGTTCTTTGCCGATAGATTAGATTTCCTCGCACATCGTACCTTCCCAGGCCAATTTGATCCCGACTTCCTTTATTTCACTCAACTCCTCTCACCCAGTTCAAACAAATCCTCCACAAAATCATCTCACCCACACCAGCCATGTACTCATCACACCATCACCTCTCAAGCCTCCTCATCCTGATTCTCTCCTTCACAAACGCCACTCTCCCACCACTCCACTACACCATAACCCGACGCGGCGGTTCCTTTCCCGCTCCCGACACTGCCAATCTCACATTTCTCCAATCCACACTCGCGGATACCAATGCCCGATTCACCAATTCCGAAAGGGTATTGAGAGGAAATCGGGTTGTGAGGGTTCCGAGACGATGGCACGATGGCCAGATCACTAATATCACAAGTACTGGTATGCAAGCACGCTCTGGAACTTTTCTCCAACCGGGCACGACTCTTCTCGGCGAAGTCGGTAATCCTGGTTCGTGGTTTACTTCTTTGAAAATTGGAGAGCCGTCACAGAATGTTGATATGGACCTTAATATGTTGACGGCGGATTTTGCGGTGATTAGTACGCCGAGTGGGAAGGGGAGTTTCTTTCTGGAGGAGAGAAGTGGTACGTATAGTGTGAGTAATGATGATGAGGATGGGAAGGGGATGAACTTTCCTGGATGTAGGTGCGGGGTTGATGTGGTAGGCTTGCCATTGGGGATTGATGTGTTTGATGGGTTGAAGGGTGAGAGATATATACCGGTTAGTTTTGCACATTGTAGACCGCAGAAACAGTGGGTGGGGAGTTTGGGGAAGAGTGGTGCGAATTTGGGTTTGGCGGTAGGGGAGGGATTGGGACAGGTTGGGGGTTGGAAGGGAGGGTTGTTGGGGCAGATGGTGAAGAGTAGGGTTGTGGATGCGGAGGTGTGGAGTTTGATGTTGATTAATGGGCATGAGGGTGTTTTCAGTGTGGGAGGGACTTCGGTTAAGGCAGTCAGGGAGGTGGAAGGCAGGATCGAAAAGGAAATGGAGAAACTCGATGCAGGTGAGTTACCATTAGGAGACGATGGATTGAAAAAACTGGATGAAGGCGGGCTGCAATCTGGAATTGATGAATTGAAGAGGAACGCCGAGTTAGGGTTGATGAAGCGAGATGAAAGTACGTTGGGTAACGATGACCTGAAGCCAAACGAGGAAAGTGTTTGGGAATGGAGTAAAGTTCGCGGCGCCGATGGATGGTGGGAAATTCTGATGAAAGGAATATGGATCGACGGAAACAAAGTATTAAAAAATCAGCCAATAGTCCTAGATGTAAGTCTTTCCCCTCTCCTCGATTTCACTAACCCACTAACTTCCTCAGCTCAACACTCCATATATAGTTGGACCAGCACACCTCGTCCGCGACCTCTATGCCTCAATCTCTGGCTCTCGCCAACTTCCACCCCCGTACGATCAATTCCACGCCTACCCATGTTTCAATCCCCCTCACTTATCCCTCGAATTTGGAAATTTGAGAGTCAAAGTATTGGAGGGTAAGAGAGATGCGGGGAGTTTCTCGCCAGGGGGAAGATTTAGTCTGGGTAGGATGGAGAGGGGCAGTGGATATTGTATAGGCATTGTAGTGGAAGGAAGATTTGGTCATGATGATGGTGCAGATGGAGAAGGTGGAAACGCTGCCGTGGATGGTAATGGAATGGAGGATATGTGGATTCTGGGAGAACCTTTCTTTAAAGATGTACAGGTTGCTTTTGATGTGAGTATGCTGGGTTTCCTACTTTTTTGTTTTGAGGTTTCAGTTACTAATGCTTCTTGTGTAGTGGAAGGAGAAAAGGGTTGGTATGCAACGACTTTGATATCTTTAGGTGTGTGGAAAATGGAGAGAACCGATATACCTTAGTGGGAATATTGCTACATTTTGACTTTTTCATTATAAGAGTAATCTTTAACATAATAAATGATTATTCCTTGCTCATTGCTTACAGAATTGTTGCACAACCCCTTCTTTGGAAGCTGGAGTTAGGATTCGATGTATTTTTGATAGATTCAGCAGTTTTTTTCCTTATAAGTTGAATCGAATTCGGGTTATCTCAAAATATAATCTTACATTAGGTACCGGTATAGGATATTACTTTGTAACGAATTCGAAGACTAGTCACGGTAGCATCACGTGACTGCTAAACAAACTTATTCTACCCCAAATTTTTAGTGCTTGTAACTACATCTTCTTCGTCTTCATTTTCTATGATTCTCTCAAACGATTCAATATCATCACCTTTTTATGCTACTCACCAATCTTGGACAAGTATATTCTCGACTTTACCAAAAGTGTGTGCTCCTGTAACGCTCGGGAAACGTTACAACGACGTGAAAGTTTTCAGGTAGCTGAAATCGGCTCGAAGTAGGGCTGAAATAGAATATGTGCAAGTGCATGCAAGCCATGAGTTACAAATCACCTTTTAAAGTCCGGCCATGACCGGCCGGGCTGATGTCAGACTTGCTCTCGACATCTTATCAAGATGAACTATCTTTGAATATTGTTCTTCATTTACAGTCTCTACATTTTCATACTTGTTCTTTTTGAAATTTACCAGCTCGATGATGGCGGAATTATTGCCATCCCAGATTGAAGATTTTCTGCAAGGGCCGGCTTTGAATCCTCCACCGGGTGTCACCTCAAATTTTGACAATCCTTATACTTTTCTTCCAGCAGCCAACGCGGTTAAAATAGTTGCTACCATTCTAGCCACTTTAGCTATCTTCATACGGACTTACACAAAATGGCGGATTATTAGAGAGGTACACTTAGAAGATTGTAGGTGGCAAAGAGTATAATGGTTTTGTTGAGCTTATCATTGACTATTCTTAGATTTTGCGGTTGCAGCTTGGGTACTTCAAATCTTCTAAAAAAAAACGCTTTCCAATACTGAGTTGTATATTCATAGGGCGGTTATGTAGTTTTTCTTGTGACAACCGGTTTCGATCCTAGTGTTTTCGGACGACATCAATGGGATATCAGGTTAAAAAATTTCCAAATCTTTCTTTACGTATGTTATCCTATCTTCTGCCATCTGATACAAACTAATCGTGATTAGGGCACCTACATAACATCTATATCCTTTGGTCTTGCGATATTGTCAATCAAGATATCCATATTGCTACAATATATTAGGCTCTTTACTGCAGGAACACGAGACTTAATGTTCTGGAGCTGTCACGCACTGATGTGGACAAATATCGTATCCTATGTTGTTCTTTTGTTCATGACGATATTTATTTGCACTCCTATAAAGAAATTCTGGAACGTGTTGGATACCACCGGTCACTGCCTCGATGTGAAGTATGTCTTCATGGCCACCGGAACTATCAACACTGTGTCCGACTTCCTGATTATCTTACTACCGCAGCCAATCATTTGGAAACTACAAATGAGTTTCAAGGAACATGTTGGTGTTTCAGCGGTTTTCTCGACGGGACTCTTGTGAGTAATAGATCTGAGATTTCTTTTCTCGGATATTAATTTGACTTTAGGGCGTGTATAGCATCAATGGTGCGCTTGTTCATTTCGTCGAAACTTTTGAAAAATGACGACAATGCTTGGTTGACGAGTCTCATGTGCATTCCTTCATATGTCGAATTGGGAGCTGGTATCATCACGAGCTGTCTTCCGACTCTGCCCAGATTTTTCAAAACGATGGCACAGATACCTTGTTTTGCGAAGATGGGTACTTTCCTATCTTCCTTCTTCATGTCGTTTAAATCCTCGAAGAGGACATCGGAAAGAACCAGTAGCTCCTCACGGCTCCAGCATCGCAGGAATTCATCGATGGCAAGGGTACAGAGAAGAGACCCAGAAAGTTACAATGTTCTGGGCGAGTGGGAAAGTCAGAATACTGCGTTTTCAACGACAAGTTTGGGAAATGTCACGACCGCTGCAGGAGTGGAAAATGATGGGAATAATATGGAGATGAAGCCTATTGATGAAAAAATGGGAATCCTACGATCTGTTCAGGTTTCGGTAATTCGTCAGGGCTCATTATGCAATGTAGGGAGATGATGCCTAGACACATTGAGCGTCTTTATCGGAGTTATCTAAAAAGAACTGGTAGCATTGTTATAGGAGTCTACGGCGCGAGTTGTGTTTTGCAGCTGTGCGATGTTTGAATTCGGACTTGGAATATGGCATGGGATGTTAAGGCTGAGAGACTACAGGCATGTAAACTTCATCATGGAAGAATACCTTCAAGTCTTCACTTGAATTACTTTCAAGACAGGCAATATTTCATATCAAATGTCCGTCAATCTTAGTCGGACAAGACAACCTATGCTTCAAGCAAATTTCAAACAACATCAGTATTCCGGTTTTCCATTCGTTATAAGTATTGCCTTCACGAATCAAGAGTATAAAAGGAGAAGCTACTGACTGTAGTCTCTCTTCACGTCGATCTCATTTCTAGATGCACCTTTTTATTTCTAAAATCCCTCTTCTATCCTACAATACTCCCATAACTCGCTCTATTCAGCAGCATAGCAGAATCGCCTATATACATCTATTCAGCTACCGGTATATCAATCGACAAACGCAGAATCTGACCGTGCATCAAGGGCCATGGTCCGTGAAATTTTTAACACGGTATTTGATTCTGGCATTCTGCAGCTGGCTCTGGAGTGTTTTCTCTCGAAACAAATACACGAGGAGGCCCCCGAATTCTGATAAATCTGGGAGCCCTAATGACGTACTAGATATGTATCTAGATGAAGGTGTATTTTGTTGGCGTTGATTGCATGGGACTTGGGACCGGGGAGGGAGGGTGGCGCTGTTGTGTAAACTGGTGGTTCTGGAGTGTCTTCGTCCAAGATACACGAGGAGGTGCCGAATCTCGAATTCTGATAATCTGGGAGCTTGGTCTCGTACTAGATCTGTATCTAGGGGAGTGTCCTATCTCAGAGTACGTACACAAGGAGACCCCCGAATTCTGATGAGGTTGGTCTCGTATTAGATCTGTGTCTAGAGGTGTATTACTTTCTCATTTGTCGAGAAATCCTGCCGATTATTTTGGTGGTAATACAGAATGAATTGGCGTTGGGAAATCTTCGATATGTAACAGCATATCCATGCCGGTCCCAAACGATCTTGCTCCGCCGCGCCGAGTACCGACTCTGGAGTGTTCTCCCTCAAAATACTCGAGGAGGCCCCCGAATCCCCAATCCTGATGAGGCTGGTCTCGTACTAGATCTGTATCGCGAGGTGCATCATGTTCTCATTTGTCGATAATTCGTGCCGATGATTTTGGTACTAGTATAGAATGAACTGGCCTGCTCCCAGGAACCTGTCAGTATTTAACGGCATATTCATGCCGGTCCCGAGCAGTCTTGCTCCTTTGTAGTCTTGGCCATTATTGCGGTTCAGACTCATCTTCGGATTCCAGTGTGCCAGATGCAATGTGTAAAGTCCGGCTGATCCTCGTGTTTCTTCGAGTGGCTCGGTTTTGATTTTCTGGGGTAAAGAGACTTTGTGTTTGAAGGTATGCTGTTTGCGAGACTTGTTTCTCCCTTGGGTAGGTAATTATGGAGATACGTTGACTGAGCTAGGCTGGTAAGAAGCTATTGTTATTGGGATAGCTGCATTTTTCTATTTGGTTTGGGTGAGTGATGGGGCTGGTGAGTCTGGTTTTATGTTAGGTGAATTGGAGGTTTATCACGATATTGGGGCTATTTACCGGCGTTGCACATGATGCAGATTTTGAAGATGGATCTCCTTGAGTCGTCCTTTGTTCTTAGTCTACAATGATGAGGGCATCGGAGTTGAATCCTTAAGTCGTACCCCACTTGTAGGATGTAGTGTCTTTAGAAATCTGACTATATGCAAGTGAAGCGAGTGAATCGATCAAAGTCGATGTCCTATAGTAAAGCTTCTTAATTCGTAGTTTCGAATAATCTATATAATATACCCACCCTCTCAGGCTCCCGCACACAACAGAAGTCCAAAGTCCTTATAACCGCTAATGAAGAGCTTACAGATTATAATAGCACATATCAATCTACGAATTTTCCATCCCCAACTTCCAAGGGCGCCTTGTAGTTAGTTATATAGACTGACTGGTATACTAGAATATCTATCCTACTTTCCACGAAAAAACCTTATTCATTCTACAAGTAATTTACTCATAAATCGACGAGTGATAAACAAACTCAATATTGAAAAAACACATGATTTCCTTCCTCGAAAAGGTTTGGGCTGATGGTCTTACAATCATTGAATAAACAAAACAATTTGCTAGCAAACCTGGCTTGTGTCCGAATTAGGTGGAGATTTGAAGTTCACTACTCAGTATGATTATTTTTGTTTTTTGAGTTTTGAGTTTGCTAACTCCAGTCAGTAGTTCATTGGTTCATGGGAAGCATTAGCGTGTATACAATACAAACAGTCCGCACAAGATGAGTCGTTTATTTAGACAAGCATGGAATGGAATCGATCGCAAGCATTTGGTACTGGGTCTGTTTGCATCTTGCATCTTGCATATACCATTTTAGCCTAATACCAACACCAATTTTAATCCTAATTCTCACAGTTTCACCATCATGCATACGCACGTCTGTGCAACTATATAATGCGCTATAGGGACAGGTTGCTAAACAAAGTGAGAATACACTGCTCGCAATATCTCACTTCTTTCAATAACATCTTCAATTCGTCTTGTTGGCCTGATATACTTACTATAAGTAACGTGCTATTTGATTCCTATCTGCAGATATTATGTTAATCCCTACTACAGTAAGGTTCGTGAGTGCGAGCACCAATAAATAAATCCTCAAAAGTCAGGCTTTCCATCACCATTACTCAGTAGATTAAAAACATTGATTATTTCCTCCCTGCGGAAGCTTATGATATACACCCCAGTACGAGTATTATACTGCGAGATCGAGAGTTTGGATTTAGTTATTTATACGGATAGATGTATTGGAGCGTTAGCGTTAGCGTTAGAGTTAGGGAATGGGAATAACACTTGCTATTATATTAACAGCACGAAAAACGAAAGACTAAAAATGAGAAGAGATGGGATGAAAAAACTGAGGCAACGAGCAATGATGTGAAAGTCTAACGGCGATTCAGAGTCTGGGAGTAGTGAGAGACTTATTTTATCTCTAGACGCAAGATGTGCCATAGCACTGCCGGTCTGCGGTCTGCGATATACACGACGGAAATTAGAAACTGGTTTTGATGGATTTAACAATACAATGAGGACGTGAGTATAAGTGAGTGAGCGAGTGACTGACTGACTGACTGACTGACGAAGGATGACTAGACAAAACAACTATGTAAATTTATATTGAGGATACAATAAGATAACCAGGACAAACCTGTACAAGTACAATGTACCTAAGTATCATAACAACTACATAACATAGCAAGCAATTCTAAAACCAGAAAACAAGCGCAAAAATGTGATCAAAAAGTTACCTACTATTCGCTAGTGTACGATGATGGATTCTCATGTCAGAGTTTCATCCATATATTTTTTGTAATCTTACTATAACCAATCCTATGCCTAGCCTATGCTTATGCCTACGCCCATGGCCACAAATCTTCCACCGATTGAACAGATTAAATACCGATCCGATAAGAAACAAGACGAAGTAAGTGATCCCATCCCATCTCATCATATCCACCGAATCCCCACTATCATAAAGCATCGTTCATATACACCCAAGGGAGAATCCAAAAATAGAGATATGAAACGAGAATTGAAAGGATATTTATTATACACGTGTGAAAATTCTCCATGCATTTTGTTAAAACTCATCATTCGTAACGGAGGAAAAAGAATTTTCTATTGAAAAGAGAGAGGTGGATGCTTATGTGAAGCATGTTATCTCTTATTCACTACCACGTTGAGACAATCCAATACCTATGAATTGTTAGTAATAGTATAGTGGTACGGTAGAGTATGATGATGAGCTTACCCCTTCTGTAATTGTCCCTTGGTTATAAAGATGCTTGCCAATCCCCTTGACGAGCTCCATTTGCTCTTCCGGTGTTAAGCCATTAATCACAGTTTCAATGACACCACCAAGTGATACCTTGTAGATAGCAACAAAGCTGTGGAAATAGACGTAGGCGAAAAATCCCATGATAAATTGACAATCCATACGATCGGTGATTCCACCATGTCCAGGAATTGAGTCGCCAAAGTCCTTGATTTTGAAAGTTCTTTTGAGTCCAGAAGCGAAAAATCCACCGAATGGTGCGATGAGTGATGCGAAAGTTCCAAATACAAGAATGTGACCTTGCATAGGTGCCATAGAGAAAGATTTCCAAACTGGAAACCAGATGGGTAGTTGATAAGTGTGGGGTAAGAATACCGGATTTGGCGTACACTCAAGACCAGTCCAGAGATTGGCACCCAGATCCTATGAAGGGTTAATTCTGATACGATGAACTAATCAAGGTCAACTTACATTGACAGGGCAGATGAAGTATTTGTACCGCATGAGAACATTAGTCATACCGACACCGAAAATGATTGTGAGAATCCAAGCTCCAACAAAACCTTCCACAGTCTTTTTGGGTGAGAGCTTAATGAGTTGAGTTCGACCAAATGTGATACCGCAGATATAAGCAAATATATCATTGCAGATAACCAAAGACACTGGTAAAAAGAACCAAATCATTCCCTCGAAGACATTGTTCATAATGAAATGAGCTTGGACCACAATAAGGATGAGGGCCATATGAGTCCAGGCAAATTGTGTGAATTGGAACTTGTAGTGTCCTGCTTGAAGAGACGCAACGAAGAATACGAATCCTTAACACTGTCAGCATTGCCCGATAGTTCCCCAGAGATTCTCCTTACCAATAGTATAAAGCATGAAGCTGATGAACCTGTGATGTGTTGCAAAGGGCAATAAGACTTTATCGACCAACACAATGTGTTTGAAATAGTATATCACACTCTCGCCATATAAGAAGTACATGGTAGTCGCCAACCAATACCAATTCAGAGCCTTCGTGAAGCGCAATCGACGAGCTCGACTAGGTACATTTGCAATCGCAATGACTTCCTTGAACGAGATTATCTGTACTGCGGTGACAATCGCAATGATATATATGTGACCCATGAACATTGAGGCAAAGAACCCCCCTATCATCACAAATGTCCATATCGATCGTGTAATAAAGGTTTGCTTCTTCTTTTCGTATTCCGATGGCACAACAACCGCCTGCGACCAAGATAGTTAGCTAGAGCTCCAATATCATTGCTTGAGCGCAAATCTCACATCATGTTTCTTCTCATCGCTTGCGCCATCTGTCTTCCCTGGCGAGTTTGGCTCCGACGCAGCTTCACTGATATCTGAGAAACTACTCCTGCGACCATCACTACCAGTACGGCCATTCCTATGATTGAATTTGATACCCCGTGGTTTCGCCATTTCTGCAGAGCCGGGAGTGCGCGTTTGCAAATTCTAATGAGGTCTTGGCACAGTGATTTTCCTCTTCGTCCTTTCAATTAATTGTGTCGCCAAAGCCGGATGCGTCAAAAGTACCTTCAAAATCCACCACTCCGCATGCGTAAGGACGAATGATGCGTCAAATAGAACTGCCCCGAGAATGAAGTTAAATGTCGTGAAGACGACGAATATAGTTGAGGTCGAGGTGGCCTTTGAAGTGGATGTTCTTTTTTTTTTAGTGAGGTGAAGTTGTGGCTCTTCTCTCGCTCCTACGTCAGCCAAAAAACCCCTGGAAAATCCGAAGGATCAGAGCGTTTGCTTGTGATATTCGCGTTAATTGAAGCCCTGGTTTTAATGAAGCAAATGAAGAAAATCAATAAATTAAATTCACAAGATTTCAAAGAACAATACCAGTAGTTTAGTTAATAGTAAATTTTTAAAAAGAGATAAACTCCATACAAATATATACTCGAGTAGATTGATTAGATAATTAGTCGTATTACCATGTACTCGAGTACTTATTGTTCAATCCGCCGGTAAAAGACTGTGGAACATTATAATTCCGAGTTCCGAAAGGCGGTGGCAGTAACTTATTTGATTGAATCAGTTATCTATCTCAGCACAGCATCTTATTAGAATTACAAAATATAATAAAACAATGCACCATCAATGTTTTCAAAGAGTTCGATAACCACGGAGATGGTATGGCACCTCACGAAGATGGAGAGAATAACTTCTCTGATGATGATTTCCTCAACGATATACCAGCAGATGCCTTAGAAGAACTTGAGAACAATGCCATAGCCTTCACTCAGGCTCAGATCAAAGCCCCTCCTTCTTCTGATTATGGGGACGAGCTCGACGATGATGATTTAGATGATGCCGTCGTTATCGATGAAGCCAGGAGTGCGCCTGCAGTTGTACCTTTTGTGCATAGGAATAATCTCAATCCAGTCGCCCGACAAGAACAAATTCGAAAGCAACGTTACGGTGACACAAACATTGTAAACAGACATAGGAATAATATCGGCCCTCCTCTTCCTCATCAGTCAAATCGTTTACCACAGCCATTGTCAGTTCCAATTCAACGAGAGGCTTCGAACCCCTCTCGGCAAAGGAGTCAATCGATTGCGGATGGTGACAATGACGCCCTCAAAAAATTGGTCCAGGAGGTATTTGTGGTTCCAATATATCACCCATGAACAAAGTCACTGACTATTTTACTACGGTAGTTGCAACAAAAAAACAAAGCCCTCGAACAAGAAGCTTTATCAAAAAATGGCGAAATCTCTATTTTACGTGGGAAGATGGGCAAATCAGAAACGGAATACGAACGCACACAAGTAGCGAAAGAAAAGTTACATGCGGAGCAATTAGCAAAGCTGCAGAAAGATAGAGAGGCTGCAGAGATTGCTGCTAGGAACGCTGCAATCGAACGAGATTTCATAAAACAAGACCTATTCGAAGAGACCGAAAGAGTCAAAAAGTTAAACAAAGCTAAAAATACTAAAGATGTACAAGTTATGACCCCAAAGAAGACGAAACCAATGCCATTTAGGGACGGATTTGATGATGACGAAATTGAGGTACTTTCTCCTAGCAAGATATCCCCATCGAAGTTTCAGAAACGTCAACCTGGTACGCCTTCAAGAGCAGCAAAACGTAAACGGAAAGTAAACGATAGCCCTTCAGCTAGTGCTTTGGATATGATCCCTATTCCAGATGAACCTTTACAGCTACAGAAGATTCCCTTGTTGGATGAATCAATATTAGAAAGGCTTGTTTTACAAGATGATCGATCAGACTTTCTTGCAGCAATGCTCGATCATCGACCTAACCGTGATCACTTGAAGACTCTAGAAGCACTTAGCAAGCATGCTCTAACATCATCCCCAAATGAATCGCTTTCATCATTGATTCTTGGAGAGATGCCGAGGATTGGTGCAAAAAAGCCTATATCAGAAGTACCATCGGAGTTTTGCTTGTTTCTAATACATTTATGGTCCAAGTGTATAGACGAGAAATGTTTTTCCCCTATTTACTTATTTGTGGACATTCTCACATACGCGCTGGAGCTAAAAACACTCTCCATTGTACCGCATATCATCGACCAACTTATTCCCCTGGTACAAAAAACGGCTGATCTCGTCGCGATCCCTCGTTTCATTAGCGAGCCAACTGATCCTTTTGACAAAGACATCAACGTATCGACTTGTCTAGCTCTCACTCATCTTACAGCATTGGGTTGCGTCCCAGAACTAGAACATATCACCAGATTTTGGAAATTAGTGCGATGGGACTTTGTTCTCCTTATGCTTAGTCAAAAGCAGGCAGTCGCAGATTTTGAATGGATGTTGCGAATTCTGTCTACTGGTATTTTGAAAGACAGTTTTGGTAGTATTCAAGAAGCTAGTCCACAATTCAGAGCATCTACAAATGCCGCTCATATTATAGAACGTCTGACATACCCATTATTCGAGGTTCTTTGCCTGCCAACGAATGTGGCTGAGGCTGATGCCGATGTCGTCCTGAAGCTACGTCTTCAAATCGTATCATTGATGACTGGTATGACCCGATCGCCATATGCTGGAAATGCACTCGCTTCCCATCCAACTGCCATCGGAAGACTGGTCAGTCTGATCAGCGATGAACTAGATATCTTATATGATCATAAGGCAGGTCGTGACGATAGGTATTTGATCCTTTTGTCCTTCAATATATTTCACTAATGATCTCTAGTGCTCGCCTCATAAGTCTCGCAACTCGTCTCCTTTTCCACCTTGTCACCCGGTATGAATTCGATATGCAAAAGAAACTATCAGTGATTCGCGGCGGGTCGCAAAAATATCTACTTTGTCTGGCCAGATTGAACTTTTCAGAGGATGATCTAGTTTTCGAGTCGGGTATTGATCCAGATATACCTGGATGTGCATTAGAAATGCTGGAGATGGTCGTCACACCCGAGGAAGGAGAGGCTATACAAGAAGCGTTATCGAATGAATGATTGATTGATGATCAGGGGTATTTCCATGCATACATGTTGTTGGTGTCTAGGAGTGGGAATTTATAATTATAACGGATTTGATATCAAGCGAGGCGTTGGAAGGGTGGTTTGGCAGAGAATATATCACTGTTAAGTAATGCAAATATTATGGTCTCCAATCGTCACTTTCTTTTGCATTTATGCCTCTGTATCCCGATCCTCATTTCCGGAATTCTTCTCTTGTCCTTTCAAATAGGACCTGGTGTTTATTTATCTCGACAGTACCGGTATTTGATGTTTTGGACAATTTATTACTAGTCTCATTTCATCTGTATCTACTCATCAAACCAAACCCCCAGCGAACTGCCAATTAATTATCTCCTCATCATGAATCACATCACCATCCCTTTACCTCATCT
>KI628596.1:0-51826 GCA_000503235.1 Sclerotinia borealis F-4128 | reverse complement strand
GGAGGAGGAGGAGGAGGAGGAGGAGGAGGAGGAGGGAGGAGGATGGAGGGAGGAGGTGCGTAGTGAGAGAGGAGGTCGCCGAGGACTGAGGCGTCTTCGAGGGACATTCCTGCGCTAGATGGGGGCGTGTTAGATTGTGTGATGTGGGTGGGTTAAGGGTAGTGGGGAGATGTGGGATGATATGATACATATTTCTTTGACAGAACATCTGAGATTGAGAAACGTGCCAGAAAACATCCAGGTGAAAATCAAACAAATATATACCTCCCTCAAGCAAAAATTCTTGCCAATCAGTACCAGTATCACACACAATCATCCAATCATCCAATCGCCCAAATCCCACCACCACAACTCGCACCACAACTCGCACCTCGTATAGAAGAAAAAAGAAGAAATCAAATAAAAAATAACACCTACCCAGAAGCAAGATAAGGAAGCGTAGCATGAACCGCATCACCCAACAGCGTAAAATGTCCCGACGCATGACTCCATTTCTCAAGTCCTGGTCGTGTACATAGACGCCATTTATGTACTGATTTGCATCTGCTGAGGAGTTTTGATATTCTGCGGCGATGGTGGGGGGTTGATGTTAGTGTTGATGTTTATATATATATATAGTAGTGACAAGAAGGAGAAAAGAAAGAAGTAGGAATAGAGAAGGAAAAAGAAAAAGAAACAAGAACCTCGGATCCCAATCCTCAAACAGCGCACGCATTTCCATTACATTACCCTCGAGAGTCGTAGCTCCAGCGGGCATATCGTCTGGAACGAGAAGAACCATATTGAAAAGGTCGCCGCCGCGGAGAACATAGTTTACTGGGGTTGTGTGTGTTAATACCATGCATATACACAGTTCAAGAATAAACTTTCAAGATAGAAAAGGAAAGGGAAAAGCAACACACCAGCATGCATTTTTGGTCCCAGCCAATAATTCACCTGCGGATTCTTTACAAAATCGGCGAGTTCGTCATCGGCTAACATTTCCTTGGTCGATAATAGTAATCTATATGCTAGGTCGCCTGTTAGATGTGGTGGGTCTTCTTTTCCTAACATTACTTCTCGCATTTTACTAAATACCCCATCGGCGCCCACTACCAAATCTGCCTTTAAATCCTCCTCTTCCTCTTCCCGCTTCCCTCCTCCATTTCTACCCCCCTCAACCAACACCCTCGCCCCCCGCTCCTCTCCCTCCCCCTCCAAAATCCGCACTCCCACCACCTTAACCCCCACCCTCACCCTAACCCCCAATTCCACCGCCCGATCATACATTCCCCGATGCAAATTCGCACGATGAAAATCCCAATAAGCCGTTCCTGGATACCGGGCTGCGCTCGCCTGGCAGTCCATCGTCGATATTATGGAGCCGGTTTGCCAGGATCGCATGTTTACGTGAGATGGTGAGGTGCTGTGGGCAGAGAGGTGGGGGAGGAGTCCCCAGGTTTGGAGGATTAGGGAGGTGGGGGGGAGGATTTGGATGCCGGCGCCTATCTGGGGGAGGTTGGGGTTAGTGTTGGTTAGGAGAGGATGGGGATGGATGGGACTGATAACTGGGGATGGATGGAAATGTACTTCGCCGATTTTATGGGCGGATTCGAGGACGGTGACGGAGTGGCCTGCGAGAGAGATTGCGATTGCGGCACCTAGACCGCCGAGACCTGCGCCGACTATTATCACCTTGTCTTATTTAGTACAGTTATCACAGGCTGTATGGAAAAAAATGTAGATTGAAGAGTGAAGATCGAACATACCTTCAACTTATTTGCTTCATCGCGAATAATCTTCTCTTTCACTGGAACAGTTGAGGTATCGGCAGATATAGTCATAATATACCAATATAGTAACTCGATGCACACACACGACAAATAGAAAAATAACGATATTAGTATGCCGAGTATAGTAAATATCAGATATGATATACCACCGATATTAGAATTGAAGCCGATGATAACGTCACCAAACGAAACCTCTCAATCAAGCCCTACTCATACGGTATGTATAGATCTCACGATAATCCCGATAACCTCTCCAATACCCATTACTGCAGAATATGCAGCACGATAAGATCAGTGATAAGATACATAATATCATAGTATCGTAGCACAAGCTCAATCATACTCAAGATACAACCCCTCCCACTTGGCCGCCTCACATGAAGACGCGTTACCCCTCATTGACACGGACCCGAATCTCATTGGTCAATAGAGAGCTATCATATCGTGTGCTGTCATTGCATCCCGACTACCTGCATTATGCACAGCGAAGTATCCCACACTAACGAAAATGAATTGATAGGTAAGATGGACCTGGACTATCAATCGCTGCAGGTTGAACAACCTGCCCGTTTGGTAACTTTTACCCGTATTGCTTTTCGGATTTGCGTATACTGTACTTTGTGAAGTGGTCATTAACAACTTTTAGAAACCTACCCTAGATGGAAGACGCTGATTAATGGTTGATGACCTCGAATTGCCTTATCAATAAACACACCCGATTATCAGAACTTACATAAACAGGAAGTCAACACGCAAGCTACCACGTGCTGCCATGGATATCGTCAATCAGGTGACGATCATAGGGGCAGGCCCAGCAGGTCTCATGCTAGCGTAAGTCAACTCGTTTCTCCCTAACCTCGAACTTCGATGTCTTTATTGACACACCCTAGCTGCACTCTCGCACGCTATGGAATCCAAGTCCAAATTCTCGATGATAGGCCCTCCTCCACTGCAACCGGTCGAGCCGACGGCTTGCAACCGAAGACTATTGAGACACTCAAGCAACTCGGTCTTGCATCTACTTTGCTCGAGAAGGGGGTCAAGGTGTATGACATCTGTTTTTGGGTTAGTCGTTTGCGGTTTGAGTTTTGCATGAATGGGGATTAACATGTTACAGAAATCGACAGCGACTGAGAAACTACATCGTACGGCCAGGGAAATCCATTATCCAGCCGATGTAGTAGATTTGTTAGATCCACATCTTCTACTCATACACCAAGGAATGATCGAAGATGTATTTATCCAAGATCTAATAGCCCGAGGAGTTGAAGTACAGAGAAATTCCTCGTTCCTTAGATTCAAGAAGCCGACGTCTGAAAATGAAGATATACATGTAGAGTACAAAGATATTCAAAGCGGCGAAACGAAGTTTTTGAAGACGCAATATCTAGTGGGTTGCGATGGCGCCCATTCGAACGTCAGGAAATGCCTGGATGGCGCAGAGATGGAAGGAGACCAAAGTGGAAGTGTATGGGGTATCTTGGATGCTGTAATTGAGACGGATTTTCCAGATTTGTGGAGCAAAACTGTGGTGCAGGCTGAGACGGGTGCAATTCTTGCCATACCACGGGAGCGAAATATGACGAGACTCTATATTGAGTTACAAGATACGGCGGAGGAGAACTCCAAAAAGGTTGTTCAGGACTTTGTGATGAAGAGAGCCGAGGAGATTTTCAGTCCATACGTATTGAAATGGAAGCGCATTGGTGAGTGGATTTTCATGAATGAATCGAGAGTTTTGCTGACCTTGATAGAATGGTTTGCTGTTTACAGATTTGGTCAAAGAGCTGCCAAACGCTTCTCGGACGATGCTCAACGGATTTTTATTGTTGGAGATGTAAGTGGATGCCTTATCCCAATATTTATGTCGATCTAATTATAGAGCAGGCCGCGCATACTCATTCCCCAAAAGCAGCGCAAGGTATGAATGTATCGATGCATGACTCTTTCAATCTTTCATGGAAATTGGCTCTTACCATTAAATCTTTTGCACTCCCCTCTCTTCTGCAAACGTACACGCAAGAACGACAAGCTGTTGCTCGAGACCTCCTCGCGTTCGACTTTGAACATGCCAATGCTTACTCTGCGGGCGATCCTAAAGCACTAGCCGACAATTTTGCGCAGAATGTTAGGTTTATCTCTGGACTTGCGGAATATGGCGAGAATGTTCTAAATATTCCAGAAGTTGTTGCAAGAGTTCGTTCAAAGACAGAATCGCTTTCAAGTTATCGAGTACGTACAAAAGGTCAAAGACGTGGAGGTATACTGAAAGCTGGTGCTCTACTGCCACCGGCTAGGGTGACCAGGTACATTGATGCGAATCCCGTCGATTTGCAACTCGATATTCCTTTGCTGGGGCAATTTCGCATCTTTTTCTTCACGCCAAACGTTCACCGGTGGTCTGTTTGTTTGGAACACATTTTTCAGAAGCTCTCTGATCCCACAAATTCCTTCGGTCGCATTTCTACTGCAGCGCATCCATTCACACCACAAGAGACAGAAATGGATGAATATAATCAGCCAAACAGGTATATAGGTGTAGGCAAGCTGTTCACATATGCATTGGTGACAAAGATGGAAAAGGATGAATTCGAAATTGTAGATCTACCGGTAAGCTTGCAAGATAGCAGATGGACCATTTATCTTGACGGTCTTGGTAAATATGGAGAAAGCTGTACCAAAAAATGGGTAGGCGATGTCGAGGATGATGAGATGGTTGTTTTGAACATCAGACCCGATGGATACGTTGGGTCCTCCAATAGATTTGAGGTTGGAGAAGAAAGTGATGGCGACGGAGAGAGTACTGGTGAGAAGGTAGTAAAATGGTTGGAGGAATATTATGGTGGGTTCTTGAAAAGTTGAATGGTGATTACTTATTTTTAGAACCTCTTCCGACATGGAGTAGATAGATAAAACGAGAGCTTCGCTGATGATAGTACCTCGCAATTAATCAAAGAGATTATTTCAAATCTCCTTCCATACAAATAGTGTGCCATATCAAGTTCCTTCAACGTTTCGTTCGTTCCTACGCGAGACTGAGGTAACCGACGGCAAAACCTTTAAGTGGGTCTCAAATGTCAACAGTCAAAGAAATAAGCAAAAGAGCAAAACAGTAAAAGAGTAAGCAAAAGAATAAACAAAAATCTAAATAACAATAAAATTCAACACCAAAAATATCAAAACATTAAACCTAGTGTTGCCACTGGGGTACGGAATCGAACCGCGTGATGCCCCACCCGTGTTAGAGGTGTAATCAACTCACTAAACTTTTCTTTGGTACCGGCGCAGCATGGGATAGAGGAATTGGACCACTAGACCACACCACTCAGCAGAGGTTCGGTTGATATGTTTGTACTGCCTTTACTTGAAATTATATATGGAAGTTGGATGAGTGAATGTTCATTCAGTGGCTCAGCCTTTCATAAGAAGAACATGGTCGGGAAAACCCGTCAGCAGGTTTTTCGATAACGAACCCAGCCGCACTTCGCCCACCTCTTGAAGACAACTTGACTCAAGCAGCTGGTCTAAGTCTGCTACTCATTGTATATGGGACAAACGAATTGTTGATGTGTGCATTTCGTTCCTCGAGTTTAGATGCACCACGGCCATTGACTTTCCATCCTCCAATTGAAGATAATTTTCTGTGCACTCATTCCCCCACACCCTCATATTAAATTCTCGAACCTGATTTTCGGTACAGACACCACGGTGGTGGTGGTCTTGAGGCCTGCATTCGTTGTTGTATTTGCAAACTTGGTACAGGAAAGAATTGATCAAATCGCCTTCAGTCAACATCCTGTCAACATTATTCAACCCAGGCAGCAAAACGTTCTCAGCAAGCTTTTGCCAGAAGTCTCCGATCGTCCAAAGGGTTGCATATTACAACGTTTCTCCTCTCCTCCAATTTCTTTCACTGACCGAGAATTTTGTTCCAGAAGAAGAAATGCTTCAAGTGAGCTCCGATGAAGAAAGCCAAAATAATGCAATCGTGGTGGTATACTCAAGGTCATCTTCGATGCACTACTCGAGTACAAATGCCATGTACAGTGTTTTGCACCCAACTCTCGATATCTTCAGAGCACCTCCATCAAACGCCTCATACACTAGAGTGTATGCTGAGTAAAAGATGTGGAAATTCTATAGCATCAATCTCGAGAGGCGTACACTTCATGAGTCTTAAACGCAGCTTGCAATGCAGGCGCATCTTGTGTAAGAGGTGGTATCTCGGAGATATATCAAAGGTGGGATGATACCGCAACTTTGAGATAAAACCGAACAGTATTGAAATGATTGACCTGCCATCGGCTTAAAGGTCAAGCACTGCATTTGGTACACACAATCCTCTGCCAATCTCTCGATTTCGAGGTCACCCCCACCAAACGTCGCATTCGAGTGTATGCTGGACGAACGATAAGGATATCCCGAATCATCGGTCTTAAAGTGACAAATTTCAAGTAGTGTATGCGCATATTGTAATTAGGTGGTTCTTAGGCCCAGGATAACATCTCACAGATGACTCGCAAGCAGTATAATATTAAGCATGAATGGGTCGTCAACATCATTGACACGGAGAACCTACCCTTTTTGCCTGCAGAGCAAGCGTACGGACGGTCTTTATTTCTAAGAAACCTTTGGGGGAATGCAGTACTGAATCGAGCTACTCCGCAAATTGATGATAAAAGTCTCATCTGTGGTTGGAATTGAGATGGAGTGGAGTAGTTTTGGGTTGCTTACGTAATAGCCTATCGGTACTTGTCATTAGTTCTTTATCCGTCGCCTTGCATACCACAACACCATCTTACCTACTATCTTAGACATGATCATCCACTCTCAACAAGTTGAGCAACCAATACGAAAATATCAACTGCGCGATGCTTGTTTTTGTATTAAGCCACCCAGACAAGATGGCTTTCCAGATCAAATATCCCCGGCTTTCTGGCTCACCGTTGCACTCACCATTTTCATCTATTAACCATGGTACAATTAAAACCAGAGATTCAATCAATCTTTCAGGAATCTACTTTAGAATTCTATCTAAATGGAACGAAAATAATACTTCGCGATCCGAATCCCCTATGGACACTCCTAGATTTCATCAGGTCCCAGGACGATCTCAAGGGTACCAAGCTTGGGTGTGGTGAAGGAGGATGCGGAGCTTGTACAGTCGTGCTTCAGACTTTTGATAAGTCTTCTGACTTTCGACTGATAAAGCATCTCGCTGTAAATGCTTGCCTATTCCCTTTAGTAGGAGGTAATTCATCATAGAATCGCATCGTTTAATCAGAGCTAACGAAATATAGTCGTTGGGAAGCATGTCATCACCATCGAGGGTCTTGGGAATGCCGAAAATCCTCATCCACTACAGGAACGTATAGCAACGCTTCACGGATCACAGTAAGATGTTTTACATACAGAGAATAGTTTTTCAATTAATCTAATCGCGAATCCCAGGTGTGGCTTTTGTACTCCTGGTATTGTCATGTCATTGTATGCCTTAATCAGGAACTCTTACGATCCGATATCAAAGGTATTCCAACTATCTGCAAATGATGTAGAACTGGAGGGTCATTTGGATGGAAATCTTTGCAGGTGTACCGGGTACAAACCCATCTTGCAGGCTGCAAGGACCTTCATCACTGATGATCTGAAAGGAAAGATCTCTATTCTTAGGTCAGATACTATTGATGAGAATGGGCCCGAAACGAATCTTCCCAGTATACCATTACACTCAGATATTGGTCCTATCGACGTCTCAAACAAGAATGGTTCTTGTGGAAGAATTGGAGGGTGCTGTAGAGATTCACCAGATAATGGTTCTAGCAGACCTCGATCTAGCTCTCCAGAAGAATCTTCCAATGAAAGCCCTGCTCGACTTTCTGAGACCTCAATAAGTTCTCCTAACGATGATACTATGTTTTCGAACAGCTCGATGTCACACGATTTGAAAAATATTCAACATTCATTCATACCTCACCATCCTCAAAGCGAACTTATATTTCCAACAGCCCTCCGTAAATTTACTAAGACGCCGTTATATTATGGAAATGATACGAATATCTGGCTCGTACCGACGACACTCGAGCAGCTTCTCCTTATAAAGGAAGTATATCCCACAGCTAAGTTAGTATGCGGAGCTAGCGAAACCCAAGTTGAGGTCCGATTCAAATACACCTCATTTCCAGTATCAGTTTATGTTTCGGAAATTGAAGAGCTTCAAGACATTAACGTTCCAGAGGATGATAAAGAGTTTCAATCATGTACAGAAATAATCTTTGGAGCAAATACTCCTCTGACAGGGGTAGAAGATGCTTGTCGAAAACTCTCTCAAAGGCTTGGCCAGCGAGGTTCGGTCTTTGAAGCTATAAGAAAGCAACTTCGATACTTCGCAGGAAGGCAAATTCGCAATGTTGCTTCTCTTGCCGGAAATATCGTTACTGCATCCCCTATTTCCGACATCAATCCTGTGCTGATGGCATCAGACTCTATCTTGACCATTCAGAGCAGAGCTCAAGGAAAGATAGAATTACCGATGTCCGACTTCTTCGTTTCATATCGTACTACGAAACTTCCAATCGATGCCGTTATAGTAGATATTCGAGTTCCCTTGCCATCACCTAATGTTCGAGAGATCACCAAAGCATATAAGCAAGCCAAGAGAAAGGATGATGATATTGCAATTGTAACGGCTGCATTTCGAGTGCGACTTGATGATGATGCTGTCGTCTCGCAAGTATCATTGGTCTATGGCGGAATGGCACCAATGACTATCAAAGCATCCAAAACTATGAAATTCCTGCTGGGCAAACCTTGGAACGATTCAACAACGCTCAACAAATCTATGGAGCGTCTAGCCGAAGAATTCAATTTGAAATACGACGTTCCTGGTGGGATGGCATCATATCGTCAAACCTTGGCCATATCTCTCTTCTTTAGATTCTGGCATGAAGTAATTTCGGATCTTGGCATGGGAAATGTAGATCCTGATCTGATCAACGAAATACATCGAGGTATTTCCTCGGGTACTAGAGATAACCATAATCCATACGAACAACGTGTTGTAGGGAAACAAATTCCACATTTATCAGCTCTCAAACAGACGACAGGAGAAGCGGAATACATAGATGACATGCCTCGGCAGCATCGGGAACTATTTGGTGCTATGGTTTTGTCCAGCCATGCTCATGCAAAATTGGTGGAGGTAGACTGGACATCTGCGGTTGAATCAGGCCTCGCTCTAGGCTACGTTGATGTCAACAGTATCCCAAGAGACGCAAATCTTTGGGGATCTATTGTGAAAGATGAACCATTCTTTGCAGACGGAGAAGTATTTTCCCATGGTCAACCTATAGGTTTGGTATATGCAGAAACTGCTTTACAAGCACAAGCCGCTGCTCGGGCCGTTCAGGTTGAGTACGAAGATCTTCCAATTATCTTGACTATCGATGAAGCAATTCAGGCGAATAGTTACTTTCCTTATGGAAACATGTTGAAGAAAGGAGTTGCAATTGAGGACAAAATGGACGATATCTGGGCATCATGCGACAAGATCTTTGAAGGTACTACTAGAATAGGTGGTCAAGAGCACTTTTACTTGGAAACTAATGCCGCAATGGTGATTCCGAACAAGGAGGATGGCACATATGAAGTATGGTCTTCAACTCAGAACAGGCAAGATGTTTTTTTCTCCCCTACTCTTACTATTTATTAACGGCTTCTCTTAGCATGGAAACCCAAGAATTCGTAGCTCAAGTAACCGGCGTGCCCAGCTCCCGCGTCAATGCCCGAGTGAAACGGATGGGCGGAGCCTTCGGTGGTAAGGAATCTCGTAGTGTTCAACTCGCTTGCCTTCTTGCTGTCGCAGCCAAGAAGACCAAACGACCCGTGCGATGCATGTTAAATCGCGACGAAGATATGATGACAACCGGACAACGTCATCCGATACAAGCTCGATGGAAGGTCGGCGTTAAATCCGATGGTAGATTGATTGCACTGGAGGCAGATGTGTACGATAATGCTGGGTTTTCACAAGATATGTCAGCTGCGGTGATGGGAAGGTGTTTGACGCATTTCGATAATTGTTATGAAATACCGAACGTGCTGCTAAGAGGTCATGTGTGTAAAACGAACACACATAGTAACACAGCATTTCGAGGATTTGGAGGACCTCAAGCTATGTTCTTCACAGAAACATACATGACTGCCATTTCCGAAGGATTGAGCATCCCCATCGATGAACTCCGGCTCAGAAACCTCTACAAACAAGGAGACCATACTCCTTTTCTTCAAACGATTGACCAGGATTGGCATGTTCCACTTCTCTTGGATCAAATCAAACACGAAACGAACTACCCTCAACGACTCCTCGAAATCGAAACTTACAACCAAGAACACAAATACCGCAAACGCGGCATATCCCTCCTCCCCACCAAATTCGGTCTCTCCTTTGCAACAGCTCTTCATTTAAACCAAGCATCTGCCTCCCTCAAAATCTACGCCGACGGTTCCATTCTTCTTAATCACGGGGGTACAGAAATGGGCCAAGGGCTATACACCAAAATGGCTCAAATATGTGCTCAAGAATTAAATGTGCCAATCTCCTCCATCTTCACACAAGATACATCAAGTTACCAAACCGCAAATGCAAGTCCCACGGCTGCAAGTTCAGGGAGTGATTTAAACGGTATGGCTGTTATGGACGCCTGTCAGCAATTAAATGCCCGTTTAGCACCCTATCGAGAAAAGGTGGGACAAGATGCAAGTATGAAAGAATTAGCACATGCAGCATATCGGGATCGGGTTCATCTTAGTGCAAGCGGATTTTGGAAGATGCCACGGATTGGTTATGAATGGGGTGTTTATGATAGAGAAATAGTAAAGGATATGTACTATTACTTCACCCAAGGAGTAGCTGCCACGGAAGTAGAACTCGATATCCTTACAGGTCATCACACGGTTCTCCGAACAGATATCTTGATGGATATTGGAAGGTCCATAAACCCGGCCATCGATTACGGCCAGATTGAGGGGGCGTACGTACAAGGAATGGGCTTATTTACTATGGAGGAGAGTCTGTGGACGCGTGAGGGCCAATTGTTTACCAAAGGACCGGGTACATATAAGATACCGGGGTTTGCGGATATTCCGCAGGTGTTTAATGTGGCGTTTTTAAAAGATGGGGAGGGGAAGGAAAAGATGTGGCAGGGATTGAAGAGTGTGCAGAGTAGTAAGGGGGTTGGGGAACCTCCGTTGTTCTTGGGGGCGGGGGTGTTTTTTGCGCTGAGGATGGCGGTGAGGAGTGCGAGGGTGGATAATGGGTTGGCGGTTGGGGTGGGTGGTGAGGAGAATGGGAAGGGGGGATCTACGGGGTGGAATCTGGATAGTCCGGCTACGGTGGAGAGATTGAGGATGGCGGTTGGGGATGAGATTAGTGGGATGGGGAGGGTAAAGAGGAAGGAGGGAGAGGTGGGTTTCTTTGTTTCTGTGGCTTGATTTTGGTGTGTTTGCGGTGCATTGTGGGAAAGAGGGAGATGGAATACACGTTGGAAGGTCAATCACATGGGGTATTCAACCAGGGAAGTTTTATCAGTAGCACAAATTCATATCTTTAACCATCGAGAGGAGTATACTTTAGCCCTCTGAAATCTAACAGAGTTCAAGCTAGTGAGATACCAAAAACAACCAAACGAGACAGCTCAAGAGGAACTCCGGATAGCCATAATCTCGACTTGATGATTTTACTATGCGGGTGAGCTGGAAGGAAAGCAAGGCATCACAGCACCCCCAAGAAAGCAAACATTATTCATTCATAAATGTATTACTTTATTTATCATGTACGCATATGTACAATAACATATCTCATAGATCGACTGATCAACTCGTAAGTGACCCCAAACCCTTGCCTTGTCATGGGACCGACCCGACCCCCAGGTACCCAAACACCGTGATTGCGATTATGGTATCACCATATCACACCCATGAAAAGAAACCGCCACTCTATCACAATTTGCATCCATCAAACTGTGTATCGATCAACAAACCCACAAGCTCATCTCTTAAACTTCCTGCTTGTCGGCATATTGAACATGCTCAGCTCCAGAAGTGTTCTTGTCTGTCAGACCCATATCGGCGGCATAGGTCGAGTGAGGAACCCATTTTGCGGATGTACGTGGAGTGGTTTCTTCCAACATACGATCGACTTGTTCGAGGGAGAGACCCTTGGTTTCCGGGATCAGGAAATAGGCATAGACGAAGCAGCATGTGCAGAGAGCACCCCACATGAAAAAGACCTTGGAACCCAAATTGGCCTGTCCCTTTTCGGTACCGACGAGATATGGTGTGATGACAGCGATGATACAATTCCAGAGCCAGTTGGAGGCGGTGGAAAGACCAACACCACGGGATCGGATGGGGAGCGGGAAGATTTCACCGACGAGAACCCAGGCTCCGGGACCCCAGGTCGTGGCGAAGAAGAATATGTATATGCAGATGAAGGCGATCATAGCTGAAGTGGCGGATTCGTTGTGCTGGGAAGAGCGGCCGGCGGTAACTCCGATGATGGCAACGATGAATTCGCAGATTAACATGCCGAGAGCACCCCAGATTAGAATTGTACGACGACCGTATTTTTCGACGGTGTAGAAGGAGAGGGGAGTGGAGCAGACGTTGACGAGAGTGGTGATCAAACCGATGAGGAAAGGGTTGGAGATCGTACCCAGTGCTTGGAAGAAGGTTGTTCCGAAGTAGAAGATGAAGTTGACACCGGTCCACTGCTGCATCATTTGAAGAGATGTACCGAGGATGGTTCGGCGGAGATTGGAACCGGGATTGCGGAGTCCTCCCGTGAAGCAGTTCATCCAGGTGCCAAAGTAACCAGTATCGGGAATGACGGATATTTCGTATTCATGGTTGGCGATGATCTCGGTAAGTTCTTGTTGAATGAAATCACTGCCTTGTGGTTGGCCTCTGAGACGTGCGAGGTTGATGGCGGCTCGATCGAGATTACCTTTCTTGACAAAGTATCTTGGAGATTCGGGAAGGAAGAAGAGACCACCAGCTAAGATGACAGCCCATAAGATCTGCAGAGCGATTGGGATTCTGTAAGATCCAGTATCGAGACGGTTTTGAGTACCATAATCGACACATGATGCGAGAAGAAGACCGATGGTGATGCAGAATTGGTAACCAGATACCAAAGCACCACGAACCTTCTTGGGACAAATCTCGGACATGTAAAGAACGATAGTCGCCGAGACGAAACCAACACCGAAACCAGCGATCAAGCGACCCGCAACGAGGAGACCGAGACCCGTGGAAGCAGTTTGCAAAATGACCCCAACGATGAAGACGAGACAACCGAGAATGACCGTGGTTCGGCGACCGAACCAATCGGCAAGATCACCAGCAATCACGGCACCGAAGAAGGTGCCGGCCGAGAGAATAGACGTGATCAAGGACTTGTCAGAAGCGGGAAGAACGAACGCGGCGAGTTCGGCAGGTGATGCTCCTGAACCGGGAATTGCCTTGCCAGTCTACAGGGTCGGATGTTAGCTGGTGTTTGCGAGAAAGATGGGTAACTGGAGACTTGACGTACGTATAGATGGATGAAGTAATCCATTCCCATGACACCAGAGATGTAACCAGAATCATAACCAAAGAAGATACCTCCGAAGGAAGCAAAAGCACACATCATGTATGCTTTTGCTGTGACGGGTGCCTCGATGCGGGCAACATCAGAGGTTCCGGCCAATCCACCTGTCATTGTTGCGGTTGGTTTTGAATGTATTAGGAGGGAAGGTAGAGAAAGATTGAAGAATAGAGATCGAGTGACGATGACTCGGGACCAATTGTGAATCGATTGAATTGAGTATGGAATAAAGTTGTTGATGAGGATGATGAGAAGGGAAAAAAAGGTTATAGTTTCGAGGGATTTGAGTCCTTTTGTATCTGTATCCCATGGGATCCTGATAGACTAGGGTAGAGACCGTATTGGCATGGTTTACATGCTTGTATGATTGTATGATGTCTGCAAATTGGCCTTCTCGCCAAAATATTCGCATATTTTTCTCCAGATGGGGATGCCGCCTTCTCCACAACAACGCTAATTACCCCATGTCTCCATGCCATGCTCTCTCCAGACATCTTGACATGAAGCTACGGCCAGCCTAGAACCTGGTCTGTGTAATACCCCGAGTAATCGGTCCTTTTTGGAAGGAACCAACTGCTAGATACTAGATACTAAAGACTAGTACCGAGTAGAGAGTCAAGTAGACAGGTAAAGTGGTGTTGACTAGGTAGCATCCTCGGCTCAGATAATATAATGTCATTGGGTAATGACTACGGGGTACAGGATGCTAGCAATGTCAAATTAGATTGGCATGGTATGATGGGAATGGGGTATTTAGTGCCTAGTTGAGACTAAATCAAATCTAATATGATTGGAAGTTGATGTGGACAGATTGATACTTCTCTGCGATAATATTGTTTCAATAGAAACTAAAGCTATTGTAATACTCGTAGAGGGGAAACATATCAATAGCAAGGACTTGAAAGATTTGTAAACCCCATTAACAGGGGCGAATTAACCCCATCAATTTCCATTACGGGGCATCCGTGCAGTATGTATATTTTGATGGGCCCCATCTGTAACCCCACAAACGCTAAATTTTGGAACATTCGATATATTGAGTATTTCGTGGCATATTTCTTCCACCTTGAAATTGATCTTAGATACTCAGTACAATGATAAATAACATTATCTAGAAGTACAATAGCGATAACTGTATCATATGTGGCAATACGAGTAAATATCCGCCGAGTACCTACCTACCTACCTACTTGTACACAACTATTGACCAAGAGCTACTTCAAGCTCGTACAGTATGAGAATATCCCGACTGAGGATCATTTCATGCATAAAAGCCCCCACGCACGTTCGAAAGAGGAAAAGAGAGAAGCATTGAAAAGCCACCAACGTGATCATAAAACCGTACGTATACCAATTATGTATTATTCGAATTGATTTGAAATAATCAAAAGGGTCTTAAGATTAAGATTAAGATTAAGATTAAGATAGAGCCTAACGAAAGCAAGACGAACTTAGATACAAAGCCATCAGATTCACAGACCTTTCTAGAATTTGTTTGTATCTCAAACTCTCAAGAGTTCCAGTGAGAGTGAGAAAGAAGTCCAGTGATCAATTTGTATTTGTTACCCGAGTAGCCTGATTAATTTCACGGGGTTGATGTCCTTTTGGAGCTAAAGCGTTGATGGGCTGGCATGAGATGAGGTATGAGACATGAGGCATCGGCTATTAGCTTTGTTTTAGGATTTAGTGGTAACCCCCGAAGCTACATTTTCACGCTTCCACGCTTTCTAGAGCTAACGCTAAAGCTAGACACTGTAATTAGAGCTAACGCTAACGTAACGCTAAAATAACAGTATTTAGTGGGTAGTCCGTTCGTTCATTTGTAATTCTTTAATCCAATGATAATACTACCTAATGATAGTGAAGATCTGGGGTCCTCGAGCATGCATGCATTGCGGATAAACTGTCTAGACTCTGGGGACTCTGGTGGGCTCTGGTCTGGGGATTAATTCTGGAAACATTATTATAGATACTCGTGAATTCTTTCCTAATACCTATTCCATCTCGAGTACAGTATCTAAAGTTCTAAGCTGTCAACCCAAAAATCCTTTCAAAACCAAATGAAACACAAATAAAAAATAAGTATGCGAAGAATCTCCCAATTCCCCTCATCCCTCCCTTCCAGTTGGCCAAATCTAAGATTGGAACAACCCATTGGGCGTCCACCCCGTTTGTAACTGACGGGCTCGGGTGTATTACCCCCCAAAACTTAAGGGAAAACGTGTTGTGATTCTTGGCATATCGAACTCTCTGGGATTATTGCATGGCTCTTGGCTTGGCCATAGGGTCAAACGCCGAATTCTGCAGATTTGGGACCTTGGGCTTTGGAGTGGTATTGAGTTGAGTGAGGCATTGCGATATATTGCGATATGGATTGGTTTGAGAGGTTTGTCTACGGTAGTATCAATGTTCGTGGTTAATGATCTACTCGAGTATAAGGTTATATGTTATTATTTAGTGATCACAATATCGGTGACTGGTGATTACATCCCCATTTCCTTCCCATCCCCTCTCCTCTCTGCCCTTTCAATTTCCTTTTCCTCGCCTTTCCTTCCTTCCTTCCTCCCCTTCTTTCTTACTTTCCACAATTAAATCCACTTATTATCATATCAATTCCCCAATTTCCCCATTCCATTTCCTACAAGTTCCCACAATTACTCCAAAACTCCAGAAAATATTCACAAAACCCCAATATCCCCATTCCCCCGCTCTCCTCAGCATCTATGTCCGCTTTTACGCATAAGCAAATGGAGGTAATCGGGCCTTTGCATTCTATCTTTGGATTTCCATTTCCAACAATCCCCAACATCCCCAACATCCCCAACATCCCCAACATCCCCAACATCCCCAGAATCCCCATACGAGAGTATTTTACAGAGTACCCTAGTACTCGAGTAGATAGGTATCCACTTCAAATCTCCAAATCAGTACTATTCGTCTCCCACTGTTCCCGTAAACGCGGTCCCAACTTCCAATTCACACGATATACTAGGTAGGTATGTAGGTAGGTATATTCCTTGTAACGGACCGGGGCTATTGCCCGAACCGAGATTTGCAAAAATACACATATCACGAGATGGAGGCTGACCTGGACTGACTGAACTGGCCCGGACTAACTGTACAAAATAAGTTACAACAAAGAAGAGATTCGGGTCATCAAGCTAGCTGTCACGAGAGAGAAGTTACCAATTACGAGCTGAACTGATGAGTAAATAGACTGACTGTATTGTATACGATACGAGATGCAGCGGTGTATTAATGTAGCTTTTGATAACTATCCGAATTTCCGAAAGCTGGAGTTTACAGATCAGATACATACTCGAGTAGACCGTCTGGATATCCAAAATCATGTCATCTTGCACAATCAGGCTGTTTAAAAGGACCGTCCGTGCTGACAGTCCCTTGGGACTGGTGCCATCTGTAAGCATCGTGGCACACATATTCAGGTTCCCATCTGCCCGCCGCAACAACACCGATTGGGGTATTCTGATCTCAGTTTATGAATCAGAAGGAAGTGTGAGAGGGTTTCTGGGTATATCACTTCTTCCTTTTCCCCTTTATTAACTGTGAACTTTCGAATTGAGCATCGTGAATTTGAGATGAATATTGGGTTGTGGTTTTTGATCCGATTATTCTGCAAGATTTCAGAAAGAAGCCTCAAGCCTCAAGCCTCAAGCCTCAATTCTAACAACGCCCCTTCATCTAGTGGCGTCTTCGGCTATCACTTGCGGATATCAGTATCAGTGTACACAGGTACTGTACCTACCTAGGTACTCACACGAATATTTTCTCTCGGTAGGAAGTACAAGGTACTCTTTAGTCATTTCGTCATGAGGAGAGCTAATTATAAAGGTAAGAAGGTATTTTTTTGGTCTTTCTGGGGACTGGAACGAAGTCCACGATATCTCATGACTACTTAGGTATTCATTTGAACATTGGGTTTTACTCTACCCACTGACTCTACCGAGCACTTTAGACAAACCTTTGCAGCAAAGCGAGGCCAGCCAATACGGAAATACGGATTTGAGTGCGATATAGCGGAGCGGAGAAGTTATTTACGGCGCCACTGTTGTTATATATAGGATGTTTAGGATAGGTAGGTACCGTACTTGTCTTTAATTGCACTTCATTTCATTTTCACCCTCTTCGAAGTTCAAAGTTCGTTTGCACATGCAAGATATGAATGAAGGCTGCTAAGAATGTGTACGAGTATAGCATTACAGTACAGTAATCAAAAGACGTCACGTCACGTCACGGTAGAGTATAGTATAAGTATGGTATGAGACTGCATACAATACTCGTATATCTCTAATCTATTCGAGTGAATTTCGATTTCCACACTCCGGATACAGTTGCGTATCTCACGGACAGAGAACGATACAGTACGTAACGTTGCGAGTGGATGTACGAGTACATGTCCCATGGTGTTACACGATGTAATCTTACGAGATGGTTCTCGAAGACACGAAGAAGAAATAGAAACGGGATAAGAAGAAGAAGAATAAGGATAATAAGGATAGGAATAGGAAGTGCTACAGATCTACGGTATGATATGATATGTATAATATGATAAGATAAGATATCGAGAAGTGTCTTTGTTTTGTTTTTTTGTTTTTTTTCCGACGGCGGACAACGACAACGTTATCTTGTGGTCACGTCACTGTACACGGTACAATATACGATGCATAGAGTCTATGTTCTATGACGAGGAATACTATGCTCTATTTGGAGATTTGAAAATTGTGGATTTGAAGATATTGTTGTAACTTGTATTGTGGGTGCTCGAGAATAGTAGGAGTGGTATACCAGAAAGGCGTCTGTCTATCTGTCGTTTAAGATGATGAGGTATGATATTGGTATGGTATGGTATGGTGAGATGACTACTCGTAAGGAAGGCTATACATATATATATGCATGTATAGGATAGGATAGGATAGCTAGCGAACTAGCTGTATTACTTCTTTTTCTGTATACTCGAGTACATGAGATTGTATACACGAGGTAATATTTCTAAGTATACCTACCTACCTATTCAAATTCAATGGCGGCGTGGACCATGCATGGATATATCATGTTATGTTGTGTTGTGGTATGTTATGTTATGTTATGTTACTTATACTCATACTCGGGTACTCACTCACACTCATATACAGATAAATCTTACCTTACCTTACCTTACTTTTCATCTTATTGAGTAAACATCTTTCTCCCTGCCATATATAATATAAATATCTACTATTAATACTCGGTATCCCCACATTCCAGATTCCAGATTCCTGTTTTCCAGATATTTTGTATTTAATCTTACAATCAATCCATAATCCACAATCTATAATCCATAATCCACAAAGTATAATCTAGCTAATCTACAAGGTATAAAGAAACATAAGCCTTTAGATTAAGCCACTCGAGGAAAAGCAATTGCGAGTGCGATGCCATGTGATGTGATCATCTCGGTTGGACACAAGGTGCCGGTACAGTATGTATGTAGAGTACAGGTATGGTGGTATATATAGTATCTACAAAATAATTTGTATAGTACATATAATAGATTAGTGAGGATTTCCGTGCTTTCTGGCGTGCATGTGGTGGGGGAGGATATTGATGTTGATGTAAATAGGGTTGGTGCAGATGTTGTTATTTGATTCTAGAGTTTTTAAGAATGATGAGATGTGTGATGGGATGTGATGGGATGAAATTAGAGCAGATAGATACTTAAGTAGGTTTAATACTCGAGTAGTCGGGAATACATGGATATAATATAACGTAGCTTATTATATCGTCAAAGTCAACATGTTCTATTGTTAGGCTTTGAATTCGAAGTATTGTGATATCGAATAAGATATTCTCAAGGCAAGAGTCTTATACACGATACTACAAGTACTTGGGCCTATCTTTTAATGTGGTTGAGTATATATATTCAGCGAGTACATACGGTACCAGGTCACAAGATTACTATTCAATTCTCTAACTTAACCGTCTTTTTCACTCAATACCCTAAAACCTTCTTTCTTATACATACATATAAACTTCCCTCTCTCTAGGTATCTTACAACCCGCTATATATTTAGTAACCTTTGAAATAGGACCAAAAAAATGGCAAATGTCCAATAATTGGTCCATCAAGGTTTTTTAGGTGAGTTTGCTAGAGCCATGCATATAATACTGTACAATGCAATGCAAGTAACTTGATCGTGGCCTTTCCAACTTTAATTATTCGTTGGTGATTCCGAAAGAGTTGTTATTGTTTTCAAATTTCAAACTTTTAGACTATTGTTATAATAAGGAATGCTATAATATGATAGGTATTACTCGAGTAATGGTCATAACATACTATATGCATTATGACGGTAGAATCACTTGAGATGCTTTTGATATGGAAAGGTATACAGTAGTAAGATCTGAATATCGAATGACTGGAGAAAGCTCTATACTAGGTGATGAAGAGGCATTGGTCCCTAATTTTGGTATCATTGAATCGTATGACTATTCGGCCTAACAATTTCGGTTTCAGAAGAAGTTTATATAGGAGGATATTGAGCCTACAGTATAGGTGTAAGGTGAGGATAAGTAAGGGTGGAGAGAAAAAAGAGTAGTTTGAAAGGAGGAGCTTAATTACTAATCAGCCTTGGATATTTATCAGAGATTCATTACCGGGGCAAGTTGAAATAAATGTAGAGCTACTACTAGTATGATGCTATAATATAAAAATCCCGTTGATTCCCATCAGTGGCAGTACTGATAGACCACAAAACCGACTCTGGGTACTACGCTGCACGTCTATGGGATCAAGAGGACTGATCTTTCATATCAAGTCTGCAAGTATATAAATATATATATATACATTTCAAGCTCAAGCTTCTGAGATACATGTACGGTTGCGGAAAATGAATTAGGTTGCCTTTAGATTCTGTTCTGGCACAAAACTCACATATGTTAGTACGAGATATTTGATAGCAAATAGCCTAACTATCATAGTTGGAACGGGCATATATGGCAAGAGTATAACTTCAAACTTCGCTAATAACACTTCATGGACTGATATTATTTGCAATAGTAAGGACACTGATGGCGGCCAAAATATTTCTTGTAGTGAGAGAGTCTATTCGTGACAGCGAAACTCTTCTTCAACTTCACTTCCACAACAGCAATGTAAGATACTATCTACTCACGCTCTTATTACGATGATATGCTAGGTCTACAGTTCTTAGATCAGGAGTCAGGATTCACATCATTATAGACCCCATGTCGTAGATACTGTGCCATTACTTCATCTTCCGTTAATAAATTTGAGCGAACTTTTAAAGTCCGCAAAGTAAAAAAAAGCAGAGGTTACCAAAGTTCGGGGTGCAGAACTAAAAGTGTAGGAAGTGAATCACATACAGACAACTAGTATGAATCATACTGTAATTATCCTAAGGAATATTCACCTGTATACCCATACAGACTACCGGTACTCATCCTCATCCATAAACCTCACACCTCACGCACCACCTCCACACTATTTAATATCCCGCTAGCCTTGTGTTTTAATTTGTCGCAGAATTAGGAACGAAAGTATTTCAGCGGCATGTTGTGTTACTCCAGTAGGCGCCAGTAGACTCACACTCCAACTCCATTTCTAGCCACTCGGGTACAAATTTGGAGAAGTGGTATGTCTACTTTTGGTAAGTAATCGTTGTCGGATATTCTGTGTTTTAGTGTCAATATATGAATAGTAATAACAACAAACAAACAATAGCTAGCAATGAATACTAAATAGATCAATAAACATTCGTACAAACGTATACTTCCTCTAATCGAAGAATCTCTCCATAAAACAATTTCCAATCATCCTCTCACCAACCATTTTAGAGTTGCTGAACTGCAGATAATACCCTGCCTCCACCACTACATCTCCACAGCGAGTGACGAGTTGAGGTTTGAGTTTCATGGTGAGTTAAGGGTTGCATACTTACCACAGACCATGACTACTTGGATATGGATTTCTTATATTGACTTGTTTCACCTGATCAAACAGGGGACAAGGCCCCTTTTCTTCGCCTATATTTAAATCTCCTCCCCCTTTTCCGAAAACCTTTTATCACAGATCGCGCCATTGAAATAACAATGATGTCTAGAAAATATTTGCAAGGGTGGGTGTATTGGTTTTATATCTCTGGTACTCAGACTCCGTGTTGAGCATGAGTTACAAGAAATATAAGTCTTACTTCTCGAGTACAGTACAGTACATTAAAAGCAGAGAAATTAATATCAAGCCTCACCCATCCCATTACATAATACCTTTTATTGCCATTGTTTCAAAACGCATAATTAATTTCTTACCATCATCAAAATAGAACACTAACATCAACTTACCAAATTCAATAGCGAAATTAAAAAAAAATATCTCTTCAAGTTGTGTCGCACCCCTCACCTTCAAAGAATTTTCTTCTGCAGCTCTGCTCTGCTCCACAATACGATACAGCCAATCCCTTAAAGTCTAGACATAGGTATAACTCTGAGTATGACTGTGATTGTCAGTTCCGATTGGGATGCAAACTATATTCACCCAGTTCTCATGCACAAGTAACACGACCCGATTCTGATGATGGTGATGGTAATTCTATACTATTTAAGGGCTTTCTACACCTGAATATGATTGTGTATGGTAACATTACCCTCGATGACAGCAAGAGGGCGTATGAATTTCTACATAGGATAATTTGTCACGTTTTCTTTTTATGTGGAGGGGTTATTGTCTGATATTGAGATGGGTTTATGATGGATAATTAGGGGGTTTAACAATGACAGCAGGAAAAATTAAAAGCATGGTACTAGGGAATTCAGATGATAGTAACACCAGGAGTGTTAATTGACAATAGAATGAAGTCTAATTGTTGGATGATATCAACATCCCATATACCAAAGCTTCACGCAATTGATTGGTGGGAACTATGTACGAGTAGCAGACCTGTGTTTACCAAAGACGCTGATTGTGTCTCCGAATCAATTTGCTTCTGTCGTGGTGTATATCGGTTCATTATCAATACTGCTTGATTAGATGTCATAGAAGTTAAGAAAGTAGGGCTTATATACAAGTTTTTGACTTGGAATCTCAAAAAAATTCATGGTAGTTCGACAACTTATGACTTGCCAGGTCCTCTATTTGAAGGAGCGCGAAGCATGTTCGAGAAAACCTATCCTTTCTATTTCTACCGTGGCTGTTTCATCCCCCATCAACGATCCTGTGACAGCAGTTATACTTTCTAAGTTTAATTTTTGCTTTTCGGTGAATGAGTGTGCTAGGATTTTATATACCGGTACCCCGCATAGAACTTTGCTCAAGCCGCATACTTCCGCTGGATTATTATACAGTGATACTAATCCACAATCGTTTATATCTCGCACCAAGCCAGTATACTAAATATCTAATATTCCCGAGTTTATGGTTCTGCTTCGAGGGCTATAAAAGGGTACTTGTTCTCTTAGCTACGGATATTATCTGGGGGATGTACCATGATCTATATTCTCATATGATTTCAGGACAGACTTCTGGAAAGATCAAACTATATTCTAATATAACAAGGCGGCTATGATGTGTCCGTATGCCTATGAATCTGGGGAATATTGAGGTTGAAGATAAAAGACAACGCTTGTATTTTGTGGGAACAACTTCAAAATGACGATAACAGGAACGATTGATGATATCTGAATTCTATGGCTTAGATTTATATTTGAAACTACCAACAAATCCAATATTTGAAGCCAATCGGCGATCGCAGATGTCTTACATATCCCGCTCCCATCTACCTGGTTGTTTCATGTTCTCGACGACTGTTAGAGTTCTGATATCTTGGTTAGTTTCTCCTCACGCTCTTGCAAAAAGTTTAGAGTTGTCCGTATTTATATATCACTAGATGATGATTACTTAGACCATCACTTGTATCAAAAGTTGAATACTGGTAGATTCACATCCATATCTATCTACATGGACTCGATCCTTTCGTTTCACTCAGATTTCTCTTGCTATAAAACATATATATATAATCATCTCTAAGAAATCCAATCTTAATAATATGAACGAGATAATCCCACTAGGAAGACGAAAATTGTGAATGAAGACTGTTGTACTGTATGTGGAAAACAGCCAGCGTTTTGGTACTCTTCTGAAATATTTTATTCACAACACTAATTGTACCTATCTATGAATGATAGTTTGAAATGACAACATTCGAACACACACAACAACAGATATATCATCACTGAGGTACAAGATGGTCGACGATCGAAAATGGACCCATAATAGATATACAGAGCACTCCTTCTTCGTCTAATCGTCGCTCAAAAAACGACGAAGCGTATACGTAGCGACGAGGAAACCTCAGAATGCAAAGAACTTGCTAAATTTTAGATACTCTCCTGAAGCTCTTCGCTATCCATAGGTTGAAGAACGAATGGTTCGTCACAAGAAACTGGATTGTTGGTCTTTATATACCGATACTAAGAGGAGTTAATTCTTGTGTCTTTTATACACCTACACTAAGAGGAGTTGATTATCTACAAGAATGAGATTATTGAAGAAGTTTTCAAATGAATAGCAAGTGAGATGGAACTACTACTAAGTGTTGAATATGACGCTAACGCGGTCACTATTCCTCCTCATTTTGTACATATAGAACCATCTCCCACACCCTCCCTTAGCGATTAATGCTTTACTTCTCCTAATTACTCCATATTCATCACTAAGTAGAGTAAATAACAATGTGTTTGCATTGCCCTAGGCAACGTAAACCTAATACTTTAGGTTTGACATCTCCATCTGAGTCCATCAATAGATCTCTCACCCAGAATATCAAATGTGATTCAAAGGTAAGATTACATTACATGATCGTCGATGAAGATTTGTTTATTACACATCGCTAAAATGTTTCGGACGACTTTGACGGATATGCGGCGATCTAGAGCAAATGGGATGACTTCCTTATATCCGGACCAAACACCAAGAAGCCGAAATATCATTCAAAGGGACTCCTAAGCCTTTACCAAAACACGGGATCTAAAGTTAAGGTTGCAGATGTCCCGAAGTTTGTCTCACCGTCTTTGCCACAAGTGCCACAGTGCCACCAAAGCGAAACTTATTCTGCCCATACATATTGGCACTTTGTGGAGGAAGAAGAAAGCGGTGAGAAAACTGAGGTTTCTCCGCGGCGTAATGGAAAAAGGCTTGTGGTTAGGTGAAAGTGCCGAGTCCTGCCGACCGGGTAAACTTCCCGATTGATGAAAAGATTGTAATGAGAGGTTCAGATGGATAATATCCCGTTCAAGTCGAGGCTTTTTTTTTTTTTTTTTTGACGAACTTGCTTATTCTCGCGATCGACCAATTAACACAAATATATTTATTATATATTATACTTGAAGCAATAATATGGGGTGATTATAGAATGATCATTGAATACTGATACTGCTTCTCCGGCACAGCCACGCTTTACGCGTACAATAGCATACATATGGCTACAGATGTTCACTTCACTGCACAAAGGCATCTCCGAACAACAAATATCGAGGAATCTAAGAGTATAAGAGTATAAGAGTATAAGGGTCAGATAATATTAAACTGATGATTCAAATACCTACCTACGATAATCAGATCTCTCCCCCGAATTAAC
Source organism: Sclerotinia borealis F-4128 (assembly GCA_000503235.1). Lineage (NCBI taxonomy): Eukaryota > Fungi > Ascomycota > Leotiomycetes > Helotiales > Sclerotiniaceae > Sclerotinia > Sclerotinia borealis. The sequence continues at coordinate 26,762 of KI628596.1, read as the reverse complement.
CTTCAAACTTTTATATCTTCATCTTCATCGTCATCGTCATCGTCATCGTCATCGTTTTAGACCCAGGCATGCCAAAGAAAGTTATTAGAAGTTATTGACGCGTATGAATGTCACTGCCGATTGGGAACATTCAAAGTTAAGACGCGCTAAATAAGGGCGGCTATTCGTATTCAATTCAATCTCCATCAATTGTGCGCATTCAATTGACTTTACGAACTTTTCATAATTTTGGACGATTACCATATTATATCTCATCATCATGTCGACGGTCGCGGTGAGTGATGAAGCTTCATTCCTTTTGAATTGAATCTTCGCATTTTTTGATCGCGAAGGGAGTTCAAATGCCAAGACTTTACAGCAAAAGCTTAAATATCGATTGGTATCTCTAGCTATTGCTGTATCCCAACTCCCTTCCAGGACAAGGTTCCATGTTCTTGTACTTTAATTTAAACTTGGTCTAATGCGATGTCCTAGGAAAAAGCAAACCTTGCGCGCATTCGAGATAATCAACGACGATCCCGCGCCCGAAGAAAAGAGTACCTTCAAGAAATCGAGGCACGATTGCGCCAATGTGAACTTCAGGGGATTGAGGCTTCTTCAGAGATCCAGATGGCAGCAAGAAGGGTAGCAGATGAGAACAAGAAATTACGAAGTCTGCTGGCACAACAGGGAGTAGGAAATGATATAGTCGAGTCGTATCTTCAAATGAGTCCTGAAGAGCTAATGATATCGGGGCAATATGGGAGTGAAAGTACTTCGGTACAACAATTAGAGCATTTGCTCCAGACACGGAAAATGTGTTGCGGAGATGGCAGTATTGGCCCGCCGAGTACAGCGACAATGGGACAAATAATCCAGAGTCGAGAGAGTTCTTGCAGTGGAAATACCGCTCATTCATTATGGGACCCCGTACACAGTTTACGCAGCTTGAGTGTAGGGCAGGCACAAATATCAGCTGTCAAGGGATCTTCATCCGCACAACAATTCATGATTCCGAGAAGAAGCAGCGCCGCAAGTCGTCATAGCAGTATCAGTCAAACTCAGGGCAGTGCCAGAAATGCTCAGAATCAACAACAGCAACGATTCAACATGACATCAATAGCATTACCAAATACACAACATAGTACCTCATCGAGCCTCTCGATCCAAACCCCTCCAATCTACGATTTCGATCCGCAATTTCTGACAAATCAATCCTACAATACCATTTCTCCGCAAACCCCTCACATGCATCCACATTTACAAGCCCACACGAATTCAGTTCCAATTCCGAACCCCCATTCATCCATTTCATCTCATCAAACCTCACCACCAATGTCTTCGACATATGCCACGACCATGTCCTCAGACGGCGGTGGAAACAACAACAACATGAATAGTTGTGTATTTGCAACCGATATAATAACCACAATGGCCGGAGCAGACCCTGCTGTTATTCGTGCAGAATTGGGTTGTGTACCGGGTATGGATTGCAATGTGGATAATCAGCTAGTATTCAATGTGATGGATCGATATACAGGCAGTGGTGTAGGCTTATGACAATTGCCGGATGAAGCGAAATCAAAACCTAATGTAATTCTTATTCCGATATCCCTTATGTTATTGCGGAGTATCAAAGGGGCAGTGAGAATCATTTAAAAGTCTTTGTTTTTTGCAACACTTTCTATAGGTGCATTGTTTTTGTATGGAAGGTCTAGTGACCTATTTAGGTCTCTTTGGTGTAATCTAGATGATATTCTGGTTTGGAACAACAACAGAATCCATAAATTCAATCCCTCACAACTGTATCTCAAAACCCCCCCTATCATTCAATACTTCTTCATTTTCATCATCTATCTCCCCCCATCAATTTTCTTTGACTATCCATACCTCCATCACTACCACCCTTTGTCTCCAACCTCGGCTCTCCCTCAACATTCCTAACTCCCAGCACTAACCCCCTTCCGTCCAAGCATTGCTCAATTTCTTTGCCCATTCTTCTCACATTGACAATAATTCCGTATCCGTCAACAAATCAATGTCTGAAATATTTTCTTTGCCGAAAAGTCTTCTTTGATCCTGCCACCTTGTTCCTTGTTCATTGCATACTTGGATCCCGTGAAGTAAAGCGAGCTCGAGTGTATGCTTCTTCTTTTTAATTCTGAAAGCTATATAATAGTTCGAATTCTAATACTTGAAGCAATTGAGTGATCATATCATCTCACCTCACCTCACTCACTTATTAACGCCTTCAACCTTTCCATCGCCAAAACCCCCTCTTATTATCCACCATGGCAGCCGCGGCCCCCCAAAACTCATCCCTCACCGCAGGACCCGTAACCGACCCCCGTAATAAACATGTTCTCTCCGTGCCGCAAAACAAATACACCACCTATGACTTCTCCCCCTTCCTCACCGCCCCAGCAGTCCAACACCGCATGCTTGAAAATCGACACCAAATCCCCCTAGTATCTCCCATCCCTGCCACACGAATTCCTTCTCCTCTTGCCGAGAATCTGCATCCTTCCGTCATCAAAGACGTACGCGATTTCCTCCTCGGAACCGGTAAATATGCCTCTCCTTATACTCACAACTATACTGGAAACGGCGAAGAAGTATGGGCGAGCTGGAAACGCGCATGGGATTTGTGGAATAATAATTATATTGAAGGACGGGTGGATGAAGTGTGGGTTGCAGGCGCTTACAAACAATGGGAGGCGTATATTGCACAACAGAAAAAGAAAGGAAAACTTCCATTCGAGGGACCCGGCGGGAGAAAACAGCTGAGAAGAAAGCAGGCCCGGATGGGAAAGGCGTATAGGACAGAGGCTAAAGCGCTCGAGCAGTTGGAAAGCAGTATCGATGAGGTGGCGCAGGGACGCGAAGATTTCAGAAAACGCGCCATCGATAATCTCAAACAGACATTAAAGTCAAACCGTACTCTGGGAAATGGGTATGTCGAATTTAGCGAGCTGCTCGAAGAATGGCATCGACGCAATTGGTATCGACCCCGCTGGGACGACTTCAAAGATTACAAAAACAAAGCGCCCGAGTATCTCCCTCTAACCATGGACTACGTACACGACGAGCTCTATGACGACGAACGAGAACGCGTCCTAGAACTCCTCACTAAGGAACTCTGGCGAAAGGATCCCAAACTCGAAGCTCATCCCGGTACCATCGAGTACGCCATCGCCGTGGCTCACTGGGAGCGACAGGCCGAAGTCCGTCGCTGCAAATTGACTAGTCGACCTGTGTGGAGCGCTATGAAACCGGTTGAAGACCTGGAGGAGAAGTATATCGAAAACGCTTCCAAACGAACGAGTCAGGCAGTCATTGAAGAATTCAGAAAACGTTTGGACGCTAATCGGAAGCTGGGAACCGGATATATTGAGTATTCATGGCAGGAAGCGCATTATATAATCAACTTGCAAGCGCACAAGGGAAGAATTGATCCGGCGATTCTAGAGCTGGAGAAACCTGATCCGAAGGACTATATTGACAAGGCGCTTCCAGGCAGGCCTGAAGAAAGTGCCGCACCTGACAACGCCATCGATCGTGCCGAGCATGAGGATGACCAGGACGACGACGGACTTGATCCCAATGATCTCACAAGGCCCTTGCTAATCGAGGATGATAATTCCAGCGGAGGACTTTTCGCCATGAAAGATTTTGCTGAATACACTGTTCCGGATGAACATGACGCGAGTTTTTACGAATATTACGATCCTATTGAGAATAGTGTTTGGCGACCAAGACAAGTTGGTGAAGAGGAACTGAAGATCGATATGGACGAGGAGCCCGATGCCTTTCTGAAGAATTCCCAGTTTGAGATTGATGGCGGTGTGGATTGTGGAAGAAGTCCTTACCCTGTATGTTCTCGTTTTCCTCTCATCATGCTATATGAAAGCGAATTACTGATACTATCTCCTACAGGTTCTCCGCCCCCTGTACAGATATGCACAAAGCCAAGTTGGGCCTGAAGACGCACTTTCCCAAGACCAGTCATATCTTTTAAAACTCAAAAAGTTCTGGGATAAAGTAACAGGCACAATCTACAACATCCCAATCAATGATATAGATAGTCAGACTCTTGACAAAACTGATGACCCTTTCCATAGAGAATCTTTTGAAAATACCGAGAACTACCAGAACCCGGACATATTTCCCCTGGACATTCGACGATGCCAGAAAATTTCAACTCCCTCCAAACCCGGCGAGGTGGTTTCAAAGGCAACCGACTTCCGAGACACTGACAGTATCATTGAACCAACTTTCAAGATGAAGGAAAAGGAATATAGACCCATGAGAGTCGATGATCCATGGTGGGTTGAGATGCAGCAAAAGTATTATCGGGACATGCCACCTCGAAGTTATCCTCCGAAATTCGATGAAACACAATCATATCTCCCCAAGGATGTCAAACTTTGGAACGATGAAATTGGAAAGGATTCCGACTTAAAAAGTCGATACTTTGTTACTAACTTGGACGGAAGACTTTTGATCATCAACGGGATCGAAGTCAGAAAGGGTGAAATTGCCGGACCATTGCCAGAATTTGCCATCATACAGACCGAGGGTGGTGGAGTATCTTTCTGGTTTGGCGTCGGTGGTCGGTTTTACTTACAGCCGGCTGGTGCCAGAACAAAAGATTGGTCTCGCCAATGGAGCCAACTGAGACGAGCATTAAAAGACGAATACTTCGGCCTTACCGCAGGGTATTACTGGCAAAACGCAATAGTGGGTAAAATCCTGGAAGATGATGAGGGTGAAGGCGAGCAGGATCCTACGTGGATAAAGTGGATAAATGCAAAACCAACTAGGAAGATGGATCTAGACGATGATAATCTTTCGTCTCGCGGTTTTAACGAGAACGAAGACTGGGGAGCGCCTGGGCCTTTGCCATTCACGAGTGCAGAAGCTGAGCTCAAATGGGTCGCTGCACAATTTCATTTCCAGGAGATATTTAGCGTGCAACCATGGGCCAAGGCAACAATGGTTGAGCCGACAGCCGACACGGCGTGGGGAGGGCTTGCAGCTGATTATAGAGATGCGATGGATGGTCCTACGGATGAGACTAGACGTGAATGGTGGGCACATCATAAATCTGAAACCGAAAGACTTCAAGCACAAGCCGGTCAAGCATTTGAGGAACGAACACGTCAGGAAATCGATGCCGAATCAGCTGCAGCTGAAGCTGCAAGTCTAAAACGAAAGGCTGATCACGATGGTTACTTCCCACCCGACGCCAAACGATTCCGAGCCGACATAGAAGAAAGAGATAAGGAGAAGGTACAGGATATTCAGAAACAGGAAAAGAAGCAGCTGGAAATGGGACTGGAACAATTGGTTGATCAGATTAATCAGGGAGCCAAGGAACTCGCAACGACAGGTTCTGGTGCACCATCGGGGGCGCAAGCTGATCCAGCTGCTAGCACCGAAGCTGATTTCCAAGCACGTGAAGCACTACAAAGGGTCCGAGAGCTGGAGCGTCTAAGAGTGCTGTTCAATGTGCGTAGGAAGGATGCGAACGAAGTCCTAATCCCGCCGATGACAGATCCGCTCGCGGGCCTTGCCCCTTCACAGGTCTTGACGTTACCGGAGAATCGATGGGCTTTGGAATCAAACTTGAATCACATAAACGAGACACGTTTAGACAAAGAAGTTCGGGAAACGGGAGCCTTGAATCATCAAAATGCATCTGAAAGACTGAAACGAGATCGTATCGCGAGGAAAAGAAGACTAGGCGCCCTTGGGTTTACTCCCATGACAGATGCGGAACGGCACAGGCAAGAGCACCAATTAAGAATCAAGGCAGATGAAGAGAAAGAGCAGAGGGAATATCAACTGCTATCCAGACTTGCCAACATGTGCTTGTTAAAAGATAAACAAGCCAAGAAGGATTTAGAACACGCCGCCGCCGTGAAAGATGGATTGCAAGCCGGGGACCCCGTAAAGGCCGCCGCAGCCGCCAAGAAAAGTCAAGAAGAACTCGAGGCACAGCAACTCGAGATGGTGAAACATCTATCATTGATATCTTGGGCTCAAGCCAACGATGTCGACGAAGCACAGCTCCTCGAATACATGGCCCAAAGTGGCAAGGAATTCGACCCCACCGACTTCAACACCTGGGTCAACAAAGCCGCGGACAACATGAAAGAAAAAGAAATCCGATCATCGGTGTTAGAAGCCGCCAAAAAATTAGGCATCTCCTTTAACGAGTGTCTCGAAAAAGTGCACGGCGCGGCTAGTTTCGAGGATCATATGAAGAGAATCAAAGCGTGGAAGGTGCCTAAGTATTTCATGGGTGCAGATCCCAAGGAAGCCAAACGCAGGTTTGGAGCGGCGTTGCTGGCGTCGGTGGAGGGACATGATGTGAGGAGGAGGGGCAAGTACACTAGTTGGGAGGAGGTGGTGGATAGTATGCCGATTGCGACGGATTGGGATGAGGTGGTGAATTTGGCGCCGGAGGTGGAACCGGTGGGGTTTGGTATGGTGAGGGAATTTGTTATTCTTGCTCATGGGGAGTATAAGTGGTTGGGGATTGTGTGAGGTGTGAGGTGTGGGTTGGGGATTGCTGGGGGTGGGGAGTATATTGATGGCTGGACTGGGCATTGTTATATGATATGATATGATATATCATCAGGGACCCTCACTTTTTTCAGGATATAGTATGTATTAAATGGCGTTTTTGGAAAATCGCAATGTAAGGTAAGGTAAGGTAAGGTAAAGTGGGATCTTCGTGTTGGGAATATATTGCCTGTATGTATGTATGTATGTATGTATGTATGTATGTAGGTTATAGCTAGCTTTTATTTTCTCTTTACGAGTATGTACAGTAATATAAAGTTAAAGAAAGTTAAAGAAAAAAAATACAGTAACTGGATTTAGATGTGTATGTGTGTGTGTGTGTGTGTGTGTGTACTAGGAAGTCGAGGGAAATATAATATGCCAGTGGGGTGGATAATTCTTGCAATATGCCAGTGAGGGCGAATACTGAATACTCGAATACTCGAATACTTCTATGTAGTTATGATGTTATGATGTTGATTTACTCGAGTACTTATCTTGTTTGAAGTAGCAGGAGGATTGTGTGGTGTGGAGTGGAGTGGAGTGTATGGTATGTATATTATTTATTCAATGTATGTGATACAATTTGCTAAAATAGTGTTCCTTGGGATTGGCATTGGTATTGGTATTAAGGGTTGTTACATATACCGAGTAATATAATATTTTCCATTATCCATCTAAGTATCAGTATCAATACTCGCTTAAACCGGATAGATATAAAAGGGGGAATGTAATAAATCACATATACTCATATATATATTATATTAAAAAATACAGTAGTGAACTTTCACAGGTGATAGAAATAGAAAATCCCTTTCTGAATATTGGTTACTGTACTGAGCTACATACAGTAAGCTAAAATCACTAGCGAGCGTACTTAATTTAATATACTAGGTAGGTGGATGGATGGATGTGTTGGTGATTGAAATTGAAATGTTGGTGATTGGAATTGGTTAATTGTAAGACTTACGAATACGAATAAATGCTTGGATGATGGATGGATGGATGGATGGATGGTTGTTAGTTGGAGTTTGCGGTGTTTTTGAGAGGCAGGCAGGCAGGGTCCCTATTCGGGAGTCGAGTTTGATTTGTTTGATTTGATTTGATTGAAAAAGATGGGATGGGAAGGGAAAATACTGCGGTTTTTGGATCATGTACTGTACGAGTAGATGTCATTTGGTTTTAGGATTTGGGGAGTTGTAGCCTTGCATGTGTGTATCATTGAGTGTAACTCGCCCATATCCGTATGAATTTTAAAAATTACATATACACCCCAAGGATTCATTTCGTCTTCATTAGATCGAGTGTATGAACTCGGTATCGGATCATACATTGAGTAGCACAATATGTACGTTCCCAGAATATGTACAATCGCCAGATATATACAATATCACTTGTATTAATTCCCTCTTCTAGTATTCAAGCCTTTCCTAAATAATGTACCTCATTCAAGGTGGTTTCGAGCCCTTCCCATCAACACTCGACTTGAAGCCCAAAATCCCCCCTACAATCCCTCCAGGTTTCGGCACCGGACATTCCCTCTTCGTAGAGATCCTTCCCCCTTCTATTTCCTCCACATCATCCAATTCCCTCTCCTCACCCACCTCCTCTCGTATCTTTGCATTGAAATCCTTATATTCACTTTTCGCTTCCATTTGCCTCTCCTCAACCTTCAATTGCTCCCGCCTCTCCCTCTGGCCCTGCCCCTCTTCGTGTTCACCTCCTCCCACCTCATCAACAGGACATTTCCTCCTTCTCCTCCTCGGCCTCTGTGATCCCGACCCATCATCCGCATATGCGACGCGCGGCGCCGGACAGGGCAGAACATGCGGGAGAGCCACGACGAAAAAACTGGCAAAGAGTGTGCCCGCGAAGAGGGAAGAGGTAAATCGTGAGCGCGGATGAAGACGAGGTGGCATGATTTTGGCGCTTGAGTTCAAATTGAGGGAATGAATGTTGAGGGGTGAGTTTAATTTTAAATGAATGAAATGTGCCTTGGATTGGTATTAGTGATGAGTTTCTTTTCATAATAAGGAATTACATACATACTTATTATTGCACTTTTGGTGAAAATAAAGACATGGATTGAGAATGTGAGGGGTTTGGAATTGATGTATATGGGTATAAAAAATGCTGGAACATCATCGGGTTGTCAAAGCTTTTGAGCTTCTTCAACTTCACTTACTCTATTTATTCACTAGCGTCATCTAGAGGCGTTATCACAATCGAGGCTGGGGAAAATTATAATCCCATCATCAATTTTGATAAAGTACTTAATGAACATCAACATTAATTGAATTTATAACGACATCTCTTTTAATTTCTTTGAGACGGTGACTTTGAAGTGGGATTTATCTGGTCTTTTATTCCTGGATACTGGTGTTCTCGAAGCTTTGAGATCATTAGGATATTTCGCCATCCGTTTGCGCTCCCACAAGTCTCGATGCGCCATTGACATTCACGCGTTGTTTATAGGAGAAATTGATAAGAGATATCGGACATATTGAAATTCGAAGCTTGGTTCTTTCGAATGAGCTGAGTTGCAGATTCTAGACGGCCGATAGATTGAGAGTGCGCCTCGTCGACATCTTGGAGCTATCTACATTACATCCGCTTGGCAGACCTCAATTCGGTTCTACTTTACACACCAGGACCGGAGAGTTCAGATTGAAGAGCTTCAGTGGTAAAGATGAGTGATTTGGATAGGTACGGCTTCTGCGACTTCTATGCAAGGTTCCAATCTGACTTGACTCAGAGCCATATCGCAATTGCGAGCTTGTCGACCTATCCCCGAAGCAGAAGTTCGAGAATTATGTCATAAGGCAAGAGAATTGTTGATAGAGGAGGGGAATGTGGTCACAGTAACAGCGCCAGTTACGGTATGGCTTGATGGGTTCTCTCAATGAAGGGTCGATGTTGACGAATTTATGCAGATATGTGGTGATATTCATGGGCAATTTCATGATCTTATGGAATTATTCAGGGTGGGGGGTGATGTACCTGATACGAATTATCTATTTATGGGTAAGACCTCTGAACAGTAGATGGCATGCTCGTTACTGACTTCTACAGGTGATTTTGTCGATCGCGGTTTCTATTCATTAGAATCTTTCCTCCTCCTACTCTGCCTCAAAGTACGATATCCAGATCGAATGACCTTGATCCGGGGTAATCACGAATCTAGACAAATTACGACTGTATACGGATTTTACGATGAATGTTTACGAAAGTACGGAAGCGCAAATGTATGGAGATACTGTTGCGAAGTATTTGATTATCTTGCTCTCGGCGCAATTGTGCTTGGAGCATCCAGCAGTCTACAACCTACATCTATGCCAAACGGTGAACACAGCGCCACTTCGACGCAAGAATTTAACGACGAGGATGTTGAGATTGAGATATTGAATGTAGATGGAAGTATTATGAACAAATTCCTGCGAAATAGAGAAAGGATCAACAAGAGAAAGCAATCCTTGGATTTAGAACTGAGTTCATCAGAAAAGGGTTCCCCAAGTCCCCAAAGCAAATTCTCCAGCATCAACGGCCCTCCCGGTTCAGGAGCATCAGGATACAGCGGGGGTAGTTCAGGCAATTCCTCGGGCGCCGTATTCTGCGTGCACGGAGGACTCTCCCCCCTCATCCAAGCCGTCGATAAAATCCGCCTCCTAGACCGCAAACAAGAAGTCCCCCACGAAGGCGCCATGTGCGATCTCCTCTGGTCGGACCCCGACGAAATCGACGGTTGGGGTCTCTCCCCCCGCGGCGCCGGTTTCCTCTTCGGAGCCGACATTGTCAAGATGTTCAACTACACCAATGATCTCTCGATGATCGCTCGCGCCCATCAATTAGTAATGGAAGGGTTCAAGGAAACTTTCGACCACAGTATCGTGACCGTCTGGTCAGCGCCAAATTACTGCTACAGATGTGGAAATGTAGCGGCAATTATGGAGCTGGGAGAGGATGGTACTGGAAATGGTATTATGGCGAGGAGTAATGGCGAAGTTAGTAGAGGGAATGGGGCTAATGCGCCGCTGTTGGAGGGGCACGTGGCGTTGAGTGGACCGGCGAGGAGATATAGGGTTTTTCATGCGGCGCCGCAGGATTCGAGGGGGATGCCGGCGAAGAAACCGGTGGCGGATTATTTTTTGTGATGCCATTGTTGAGGTTGGGGTTGGGGTTAAAGTTAAGTTGAAGTTGAAGTTGAAGTGGATGTGGAAGTGGAAGGGCACCACAAAGCTACCAATGATATCTTAATATCTTAACATCTAGATATAGTATGATGTAGGTATGTATGTTGTACTCAGTAGTAGAAAGAAAGAAGGAAGGAAGAGAGAATGATGATTTGATTATATGGGATGGGTGGATGGATGAATAAATGAAAGGATTGATAAAGAGATCTTTCCATGTACCTAGGTAGTTAGTGTAGTTAGTAGCTTACTTAATATACTAGTACAGTACTCTTGAGTAGATAAAACCTGAATGTTTTATATGTTTAGATTAGATGTAGATTAGATGTATTTATTTATGTATTTATGTATGTATTTATGTACTCAGTATAACATTTCCTTTCTCTAAAATTAGAAACAGAGGAGGATTGTTTGTGTATAGTGGTATGGTAGTACTAGGTATGTGTATGTATAGAAGTAGAATAGTAAGTAGATCATGAACATTAGACATACAAGATCTTCTAAAGCAATGATATATAATATATGATGTTATGATGTGTGATTTGATAATCCCCAACTCCCCTAAGAGCCTAATAAGTGGCTAATAAACGCATTTGTTTCAAGCTTCTATTTGGTAGGATACAAAGATAGGTAGTTAGATGGGTGAGTTGATGTTCTTTATAAGCTCAGAGGCTTAATTACATAAGGAGATGGATGATCCATCTATCTGCAAGATTTCCTTCCGATTTCCGATTTCCACCCTTCATACACCTCCCCCCTCTCCCACATCCATACCCCCTACTTCTACCCCTAACCCAACGGCTTAACCTTCTTCTTCTTTTTCTTCTCCCCCCCACCTCCACTCCCATTCCCACTCCCACCTCCACTCGCACCCGCACCACCTGCACCCCCCCCTCCACCCCCCTTCTTAGCAAACTCCCTCCAACTACCAATTCTCTCCTCCCTACTCGCCTCCCACTTGACCTCACTCTCCCTCTTCCTCTTCCTACTCTCCTGTTCCTCCTCCACCTTCCTCATTTCCCTCCCTTCCTCCTGCATCTGCGCCTTGACCTGTCTCCTCCTCCTCTGTTCATTTTCAATCAACACAAACTTAGTTTTCTCCCTCCAATCCCTCTTGAACCCTTCATTTGGTTCCTTCACCTCTATGCTATCGATCCCTAATCCTTTCTCTCGCATAATCAACATCCGCGCATCGGCAATCGCTTCATCGAGTCGCTCCCGGTGCTTCTCATCCATAAGTTCTGTTTGGGCTTTTTTTAATCGGTCGAATGCGTCGGGCGCAAGTGGATTGCGCGTTTTATCGGGATGGATTAGGAGGGATTTGACGCGGTAGCATTTTTTGATATCGGATTCGCCGACACCGGGTTGGAGGTCAAGAACGGCGTAGCTGTTTGGGATTCTTATTAGCTTTTGATTGTAGCGCATTGTATGCCATTCCGTCAAATCCAAATCCATTCTCAAACTCTCAATTCAATCCCCAATCCCCAATACCCAATCCCCAATCCCGACATCCAAGGGGAAAAAAAAACAATAAACTTACGCATCCAAACGAAACGATTTTAAAATCCTATCGATCTCTGAATCCTACACATAACACACAAGATTAGTATAGTATTCATCCATTATCCCCTTTCAAACCCCTCCTCAAAATCCCTTTCCCCCATCCCTCCCCTTCTCCTCCCCTTCTCCTTCTCCTCTCCTTCTCCTCCCCTTCTCCTCACCTCTCCTCCCCAAAAAACACCACACACCAAACATCAAACATACCTTCATAAACTCCTTAGCCTCACTCTCCAACCCCTCCAGCGCATCCAAATCATCCTGAGCATCCTGCGCATCTTGCGCATCCTGTACTTCGATCTCCTTCTCAGTCTTCACTTTCTCCCCTTCCGCCTCCCCCTCCACCTTTACCCTACTCTCCTCCACCTTCACATCCTTCATATCCCCCATATCTTTCGTTTTCCTTTTCCTTTTCGTTTTCGTTTCGTTTTCGAAATCCAGCACCCTCAAATCTCAATCCCTCAAATCCCAATCCCCTCTTCTCTTTCGTCAACCAACTCGTTCAATCAAATCCCCTTCTTCCCTCAAACTTCAATCAATCAATCCTCAATCAACACCACCCTCACCCTCACCAGTGAAAATAATTCCTCGAGTTGCGTTGCCTCAACTCAACTCAAACCAATCAAACCAAATATAAACTTCTCGAAATCCTCTCAATAAAATCCTCAAGATCTCAATTATAAACGTATCAAATTCGTCAAGAACAACACAAGATAAGAGGAAGATAGAACAGAGAGCAGCACCCACCCAGATAAACTAAACTGCAAGTTATGTTATCTATCATAATCAAGTTCAAGCTCGGACCACCCCAAGATTCACTAATAATAAATGATGCGGAGGGATGCGGCTTCTTGATCATGATTATGTAAGCGTGTGTATTCATTACTATTTGAACAATTGACTGTGAATCTAACTTTACATCTAACAAACTCTGTTCACTTGTACTTGACCTTATTAATATCAAAGGTATCTACAGTATCTACAGTATCACAATATCGACTCCCGCAAACTCAATTAGAAAAAGAAGTGAAAATCGGCGGTAAACTCTTTGTATTACAAATTATTACGAGTAAAGAAGCTTCGTGCAAAATCTAAATCAGCTAGCTCATCATGATGCATCCATCCATTCTCTGCTCTCGGGGTATAAAATAATCACGTCTCAAGTAGAGTAGTCCTAAAAGACCAACCCACGCACCCATCCATCCATCCATCCATCCATCCATAAAACTCCCTCCACAATCAATTAATCACCCTCTCTCCTTCTCATTCTCAACTCCCACAGTCCAACTCAATAAAAGACCTTGGGTTGCCAAAGCGGTGGTCTCGCCCCCTCCACATCCCAAACCAAATGATTCTTCTCATCAAGCGAACACCCCTCATCCGTAATCGGAATAACCTTACTCGTATGCGCAACCTCCTGCGCACTGACTCCTCCCTCATCTCTTGGGATCCAAAGAAGCGGGGCCTCAGAAATAACTGAAGGAGGGAAATATGCGTTTCGGGCCGAGACTTCGTCGTATAGGTTATCAGCATCGATGTTACCGTGTGGAACAAATGCGCGCATGGTGGCGTAATCGCAGTAAATGTGTGGTTTGAAGAATTTGGCAAAGACGCCACCTTGGGGTTTGGAGTGGGGTGCGATGTCTGAGGAACCGTTCTTCTCGTTGTGTTTCTCGTGAGAGACGGTTGGGGTACCGCTGGTGCCAGCTTCAAGTTCGCCGCGGATAGACTCTTCTTCGGCTTCGAGAGTTTTGGGGAGAGTGTAGAGGAGGGGGTCCATTGCTGCGTTGAGAGATACGTGGTACAAGATGGTGAAGACGAGGAATATGATCATGAGGGCCATTGGTGGCCATGCTTTACCGATGGCGAAAAGACCAATGAGGCAAAGTTCTGCAAGGTAGACTCCGGTGAGGAGTTGTTGAAGGGCTCGTGGATAGATTAAACCTTTGGTGTCAATTTGGGTGTCGGTGACAAAGAGAATGTTGTATCTGTAGGCTAGATAGAATAGACTCATGCCAATAGTAGCGAAGCCCATTATAAGTGGAGCGATACAGGAATAAGTGATACCAATCACGGCAATATTCGTGAATACTGGAAGAGTACTACCCCATGAGATTGCACTCAAGCTAGTCCATTTCGCATACATCTTTCTGGGAGTACCGGCCAAGAACTTGTAGAGAAGTTTAAAGACGAAGAATCCCACCACTTGGGAAATTACTCCAGCAGCAACAGTCAATCCCTGAACTATAAAGTAGGAGATATAAAAGTTGGAGGCACTAGGCAATTTGGTTGCAAGAAGTGGAAGAATTCCGGTTGGGTTGTTGATGAGTTGGTATAAAACCGATGATGCAGATGATGCGATGGTTACAACCAAGAAAACTTGGATGACTTGGAAAGCAAAGTATGCGTTTTGAGTAAAGAGTTCCACACGTGCAGTGGTTGGTTCGCCGGAAAGTCTTGCGCAAACTGTTTGATGTCAGCATGGTGAATCTCAACTTTGATAAGGGTAACTTACGTCTCATGATAATGGGGACAAAGGTCATGAGAATCGATAGAGCCACGGAAGGTAAGAGACCAGAGATCACGCCCATAATCCAATTTGGTACAGCCTTTAACCATGAAAGAAAGCCAAATGATTCCAAGTATGTGACGTTGGAAATAAGACCGACAGCCGTAACTGGGATAGCCCAGAAAACGATCAACGCAGCGATAAATCCGATGACAGCGAATCTACGAACAACTCTTTGCCACCATGAGACAGTCAAGGATTTCCATATGACTTCGTTAGGATGAACGCCAATATATCTGGGAGACATTTGAAGAGCCTGATGATGAGCGAGGGTTTGAAAGGCGACTTGAGCGTCCGATTGGTGAGCGAATTCGATGAATACTGATCCGACTCTTTCAGTCTCTCCAGCCAAATAAGTGCTCTGTGCAGCTTCGGTTTCCGGGATGACGGTTTCCAATTGGTTTCGCGCCCAGTCGATTGTATCCACCTTCTTTCCATATAAACCGAATTTGCCAAGCTTGTGTGTAGGACGCTTCTTTTGAGGAACCCATCGAGAGGCCAATGATCCAGATTCGCCATTATCATCTATAACAGGTTGTTCCTCTTGACTAGCGCCATTCTTGATCGCCTTAAGCCTCTCGCCATTGGCCGTCTTGATTAGTTTGACCTCTGCACCTTCGAGTTGATTCGCAATGTCATCACGCTTCTCAACGAGTTCATCCACTTTTTCGGTATCTGCAGCTATCCAAACATGTCGAACTGAACTTCCAAAGACCGTTCGAAGTTTGCTTTCCTCGAGATACGGGGCTGGGACTGATAAAAAGAGAACCGTTCTTGATGAGATGCGGTTGGCGAAAGTTGGGTTGAGTAAGAAGGCTTGTCGGAGGTTGATGTAGTAGATGGTTTCTCTTGTGACAAGGAAAAGAACACTAGAAAGTTGGTTATCAGTGAGAGTCTGGGGAATCAAAAGCTTCAATTGTGATGCAAGGATCTTCCATGGCAAGTGGATAAGCTGATAAAAAGAATAAACGGGGTTGAGCTTACAATCCAAAGAAGATCCATCCAATAAAACAGGTTGCATAGTAACGATTCCTTCCCGCTGATGTAGAACTATCAATATTACCCATGGAGAGTATATCAAGTTGTTGTGCTCCACCTCCACCTGTAGCATTGACTGGGAACAGAACTGGCCAGGTAATACAGCAACCGACAAACATAATAACAACCGTCATTCGCAAGAATCGAAGGAACAAATATGCGTCGAGGCCTTGGTGTTGAAGTGCATATATATCTGGGATTTTACGGAAAGGTCCAATCCAATTGAAGAATCCTGATGGGAGTGGTTTCGTACGCTCTCTATTTTGATATCAGTACTGACTGTCATTCCTATCTCTTCCCAACTTTACTCACTCTTCGCGCAATGCACCTAAATAAGTTCTAGGAGCATACCATCTCACATTTGATCTTCGCAATATTAAGAAGATTACGAGGTAAATAGAAGTAACAATAAGTACAGGTACTAAAGTTGCTACTAATCCAGATAGACTGGATCCACCGCTGTTGGTGGTAGTAGTAGTAGTAGAGGGCATGGTTGGTTGTAAAGTGATATCCTCAAGATATCTTGGAGTCGGGTCGGGTCAATTGGTTTTGAGGTTATAAATTGTTGTTGTTTTTGCTCGTGTGAGCAAAAATCAACAGAGAGGAATGTCGAATTTCGTTTTCGTCTTCGTTTTCCTTTCGATCTGTTAAAAGTCTTGAGACAAACACGCTCGCTGGGTTGGGTTTAAATGTTTAAATAAAAGCTTGGACCAAAAATATCCCTTGTTAATCTCTTGAAGCGAGAAAGAAGCAGGGAAAATCGAGATATGACGATAATGTTTCGTCGGTTCGTTGCATATGAAAGATTAATTCAGTGGCTGTTATTTCTTCGTTTCCTGTGAATCATATTGATGATGAAACAAGAAAAATGATGAATGGATGATGAATGGATGATGAATGATGAATAAAATCGAAAGGAAAGAGATGTCCTCGAAAATCAAGGTAGGAAAAAAAAGGATTTATTGATTTATTCTTTCGAGGCAGCAACAACGATGAAAAATGCTTAAAAGATGTATGAAAGGATATTTATTATATATATGTTGTCGCCACAACAGCATCAAGATATCTATATACCTAGGTTATTCTAGTGGGATCTTTTTGCGACAAAGAAAAGAAGGGTGTGGCTTGTACCAAGACAATAAATAAAGTAGTAGGACATACGGTAGATGCCGCAAGTAAGTACAATGTACGAGTACAAGTGTAAACTCTAGAAACATGTCTCTAGATCAATCTTCAACTTATCTTCTTAACAGCTGAATTGAATTAAATCCTCCTTCAACTCAACCCTTCACTCACTCACTCACTTCAATCTTCAATCTTCAAACATATCAAAAGACGGGAAATCAGAAGAAAACGCTACAACACAGAATGCAATTTCACAAAAGAATGACATGGATGCAGATAATTCCAGTTTTGCATGCACCAAAATCATGGGTCTATCCTTGTATAGCTGAATGAATTGGGATAAATATCCATATTTCTTTTCCATATCTATTCTCACCAGCCACTTTTTTTGATTACTTTGTGATACCTACTGTACATACCGGTAGTGGACGGGGACGATGTGTACTGTTAATATACTAGTTAGGTAGACGATGTTATTAAGACTAGTCTAACTTGATGATCTTAAATGGCTTTGAATGGCGATAGGTACTGTATAAGTTCCAGTCCAGTACAGTCCAATCCAATACCAGCATATATAATAATAATAATAATAATAATATATTATTATTATTATTATTATTATTATTAATACTCTGGTCCAATGATTCGTTCCCTCAAAAAGCGAGGTTGTTGTTGTTATTGTCTTAATTAGTAGCTTATCTTATTTATACAAGGTTGTATGCTCGGGAAGTCAAAAAGCTTAAACTTGTAAGTCTTATAATTGCTAATTTATCAGATTGGTCAATCAGATACTAGCTGGGTAAGGTAATAACACAAAATGCCAATAGAAGTTTTGCTATGTTTGTTTTTCGGGAAATGATTGATGATTGATCTAAAGATTTACGTCCTTGAAATTGATTAGGAGATGCATTAGTAAGGTCCCTTGATTTCCCAACCAACCTTTCTTTAGCCGCCGATACTTATTAGATGGCTTTCGGCACCCGATTGAATGGATGATGCTCACTTATTGCTCGAGTTGGAGTTGAGATTGAGATTGAGATTGAGGTTAAGGTTGAGGTTCTTCTTACATTATTTTCTACTCGAGTATATCACTTTATCATTTCACTACCGGTATATTATTGAGGCGCAAGAAATCTATATCTACTAGGTATATCATACAGACGGTATGCATAAACAGCCAAGCTGAATCGTCCTTCTTCCTCTACCAGGATATATCATTTTACCCCGCCAAATACCACATACTTTGATTATTATTATTATAATAGAGAGCTTATATTCGTGATATACCGGTATGTTTCTAGAGTTAAAGAGCGATTTGTTCTTCTTTATACTATAATTATCCATTGGACACGCCGTGGTATTTCTTCGATTATCATGATGATGGATGGACAAGTTACTTCGTACTTCATATCCCTTCATTATATTCTCAATGTATAAGTTAGTGAAGATAGGAAGGATGTCGGCTGATATTATGAGTAAAGAGTTTACGAGTGTAAATTGTTTTATAATGAATACATTGATATCTGGTGTTGAGATGTCTCTATACTTAATTTATAAGATAGTGAAGATAGAATATTAATTGATATTATGAGTATAGAATTTACAAGTGTATAATGTTTTATAATAGATATATTATTGTTTAATATTGAGATGTCTTTATACTCAATCTGTAAGATAGTGAAGATGGGTTATCGGCTGATATTATAGAATTTACGAGTGTAAATTGTTTTCATGATGACTATATTGATACCTGGTGTTGAGATGTCTTCACATTTTACCCAAAACCAGAATTTTACGCCAAGAAAATGCCGATTTGCGACTCAGACACTTCAAATAGAAAAGAATCACGAAAGGTTGAAAGTTGAAAGCAGGAAATCTATTGTTCATCAGATCAAAGGAAATTCTAATATCTTTTTAGCTTTGAATGAAATATATTCCTTATATTTCATTGTCTGAACTCAAGCTCCACAACATGCGGTGTACACATTTCCTAAAGCGTCATTGTCGTTTCTTAAGTTTTCTTTCACCATGATATTTCAATTTTTGCATCTACTGCTATGAACATCCTTCAGATTGTAGACAGATACTAATCAATCTATAATTAACGATTGTTCAAGGTCACTCAACACACGATAGGACAACACGAAAAGTCATGGCGGATATATTAATGAGGGATGCACCAGCAGCAACTGCTGGCGGGGCCGCTTTGCAACGACAAGCTGGACAAGCTGGCGGAGATGCTGCTGGTGGTGGGGCAGCTCCTCCAATTATAGGTCCTGCTCCGAAAGGAATCAGTGGTTTGGCTCGTGGAGCACTACAGCGCACCAAATTCTCAGAGGCATATCGTTCCATCTTCGCTCTCAATCAACCGGACATAATTCCACTTCTCAGGCATGTCAACTGTAATTACCTATCTACCAAAGGTCATGCACCAACAGTGCTGGAGTTGAAGCAACATGCTCAAGCACTTGTCATACTTCTTAAACAAATTACCATCTCAACTCAACCAGGAGCTATCGATAGTAGGAATGCTGGTATGAGAGCTCCTAATTTTAACGAAAATGAAACCTTCGATTTCCTCAACGATCTCAATAATGTATATGAGAATAATACAGTCCATCACAATCTTCCGCTCCCGACTCTACTCAATACTCTTGAGCCTCAATTCCTCGAACCTGGAACGATGGTAAATCCAGGACGGCCGGATCATTTCATGGAAATTGACATTTGTCCCTTACATTCAGTTGATCCTGCACCTCTTGACGGCCCATCCCTTCCATACGCTACCCACGAAGCACTTCTCAAACATGCAAATGAAGTGCTCGAATTAATTGATCACGAATATAGCGCTAAAGGAGGCCTTCTAGGGGTCCTACCTCACGAAGTTGGCGACGACAATCGACCTTTAGCAGAAACAACTCTCCTTGGTCAAATGATCCTCTATATTCAAAGACTAGTCGCCCGCCTCCATAACCTCGAACGACTCCACGCGAACGCCATGGACGTAATGAAAGGTGAAGCTGTGGTCCCGCATCAAGCGCTCTCTCGCGTTGGTCCTGACGGTCGCAGCGGACGCGAGCTCGTCTACCCCCAAGATCGCTTCGTGCTCGTTAATGCTGGCGACGATGTCTGGCAATTCCTCAATGACGAGTTTGAAAAAAAAGAACGCGTTGATGAACAACTACGTGCAAATCATCTACAGCTCGGTCTTGAAGGTGAACGTCTCTGGGAAGTTAAGGGCGGAAAAGAATATTCCCGTGGTATCACGGCCATTGATATCACAACACGTTACTACCGTCTCCGCAACGACAATCTCAAAACCATCTTTGTGATTCCCGCTCATGCAGAACACCCAGGTGTCAAAGTAACCCGCGACATGGAACGCAACCCCACCGTCGTCAGCGTCGTTAAACCCATCTGGCCCGAACGAGTATCGGTCTGGGAGAAGAAAACCCGCGACGATCTCGAAGAACTACATCAACTCCGTCGCGACAACCAATCGCTTCGCGACGTCGCCGAAGTCACCGACACCGAACGCACCTATCTTCTCAACGAAGTAAAACTCCAACGCTCCCACGCCTTCAAAGCAAAAGAAAGTTTAAGGATCTTCACCGAAGGACCCGAACGAGACCAGCTAGCCATGGATCTCGACGCCCAACGCGCGGCTCTCGATCGCGATCGTGCGAACATCACCGCCCAACAAGCGCAACTCGATACTCGCGCCCGAGATCTCACCGTACGCGCGCAAAAACTCGCAGCAGACGAACAACAAGCGGCCACGCGTCGGGCGACCGAAAATCGCCAATTGGCCGCTCGTCGCGTCACGCTGGAAAATATCTATAAGCAGCGCGTGATTGATCTGGAGAATGATCGATTGGCGGCTGTGGAGAGCGGCACCCGATTGGCGGATGAATTCCAGAAGGTCTGGTCGGATCAGGTGGCGGATACGGAGGTGCTGGTGGATTTCTTGAATAGTGATCGTGCGAAGAGTACGCTGGCGGAACATTTGATTCCGGATGATATTGGGAAGAGGGGGGTTAGGGGCGCGCAGGATGTGGTGGAGAAGGTTTTGGCTAGGTTGGCGAATCCGGTGCCGGAGGAGGGGTAGGGGTAGGTTGGGGTGGTTTGGGGTGGTTTGTGGGATTAGTGGGGTTTGGAGATAGTGGGGTGGGAATGGGAAAGAGTAAAGGGGGCGAGGGAGGGGGTCTGATAGTATGCTAATAATTGTTTCGTTTCGTTGCGTTTCATTTACTTTTGTACTTGCTTATCTTTTAGGTCACAGTAGGTAGGTAAATCATGTATATTATCTATCTATATCGTATGTATGTATGTACGAGTATATATGTATGGTAATCTCACTACTGTAGGTAGCACAATCCTTCAACTTTACATTCATCTCCACTGGCAACTCAAATCTAAACTCCATTTACTATTACTATTATATTTCTCATGTAGGTAGGTATCTTTCTTTAAAGACCTTGTAGATTAGTACTATTACTATTACTAGTATTATTCAAATATTTATATAATCCTATACCATGCCATACTCGTATATACTCGAGTATGTAACTGGTATAACATTTATTACTATACTTTTGTTATATTTGTACTTATATTTATATTAGTATTTATTGATATAGCTTATTATTAGGTTTTCACTCGCTGATTGTGTTATTTCACCTACTATACTAGTATATGAGTAGATAGTAAGTATATTTCATCTCATCTGAGCGTGCTTCGTCTCGTTTATATTGTCTAAGTAGTTCAATTTTAGAATTACTTACTTGCTTGCTTATTGTAACTTCACTTCACTTCAATTCGTTTAATTCATCTCAGTTCAATTCAACTTACCTTACCTTACCTTCACGTACAATATAATATAATATAATATAATATAATATAATATCCATCAGACCTTCAAGTTCCCTAATTATTTTATACACCGGTAACTTACTCTCGAGTACTATACTAAATATATGCTACTTGAATATACTACTCGTATTAGATTTTAAAACCGTGGAACTCGTGGAGCTCGTGAAGCTCGTACAGTGAGGCTAATACAAACAACCTTTGCGAACGATAAGTCAGAACATCCACTAGCTTGCATGTATTGATTGATGTTGAAAAGAGAGACCACGAAACAATATCTAAATCCAACCAAACCATATTCCTTTCAAGTTTGCATTCCAACGATATTGTTCGTGTACCAATATTAGTCGATTTGCAAATTGCAATACTCGAGTATAGTATTAACATAGTAGACATCGTAGTATCCTATCGTTATCGTATCTTGTGATCGCAGCCAGCGGCCCAATTCTTGGACCTGGAAATCGTGCAAGAGGGTTGGAGGGAGAAATAAGAAGGGGAAACTTGAATGTAAAAAGCAATGTGAGACAGACTATTGAAGTATTGTAAATGAATACTGAGTTTGGTTGTAGCAAAAGATTCTGTTCTGCAATGACAGGTAAGTTTGCTAGTGTTAGACTTTCTTTCCATTTGGTAATCTTACATAAGACTTACATTTAGATTGTGAATATTGCAAAATTTTGCAACTGTGATGAGGTAGGTCTAGAGAAAGTCTCCAAGTGTGAGGTTAGTATCGCCTAATATACAATCCGGAAAGACAATTTGCTTGTATTCTTACAGTACCGGTATTTAATTTCCCTTCTGGTCATTATTGAATATCATACTCGAGTACGAGTAAAAGATTCGAAAGCCTTCCTTCAACCCAATTAATACACTGTATAATTGATATGGTTTGCTCCATATCATCGCATCATTAATAAAGTAAACTTCCCTGCATTGATCAGATAATAAATCAGGAAGGGGTATTTCGGCACTATGTTCATTCGTTTCCCGGAAGAAGTCAGAGATGATTTTGTAAAACTATTATCCGGACTACAGTAAGATCATGCAGCACAGCGGCATTTAAGATACAGGAGTCATGATCCCGCTAAGTTGCAAGAATCTTTACGAGTAACAAAAACTCGAACTCGACCGATGGTAAGATTTTTTTTTGGCAGTTCGTACTTACAATTTTGGGTACTCATTCATATTCATAACCATTATTTTCGTTTTCTGCTAATTTGGTCAAGAGTCATTTCATCCATACCGCAGCAATTATTGACCCTCCAATACCTTGAATCTAGCAACCAATTAAAGAGAGTCCTAGGAACTCCAAGTCATCGATCCCCGAGCGGAGTGGAGCTCTTCAAACCTCATCTACAAACTTCCCAGAGGTCAACACGAAAGCTCCATCACAATATTGTATTTCTATCCAATACGTGACTGGTCTGACTAGTAATAGTAATTGCAATTATGGCTGACAACGATTTGCTTCTTTGCGCTGGTAGATAAAATGGTAATCAGTACGCCAAGTCCACTAGCATCGACCCCTTTCCCGACAATATATATAGACGAAGAATATCATACTTAGTACTGACTACTACTTGATACACATAACGGCCATACTAGCTCTCCCTCGTATCACAGATCAGCTTATCCACCAGCACGTATTAATTTCAAACGTCACTTATACCCACTGCCTAACAAATTTCCCTTGGGTGTTTACTTACATAGGAGCTAACAAGATCAGCGCAGAACCTTAATCTCTAATTCTCTAATTTGAAAAGTGCACTCGTATACAGTACCCATTACAATACCAAGTTTCGCATACACCACTGACACTAACACTAACAGTGTTCTTTCACTTCATTCTCACCACACTAGACTATCATATCATATCAACCACCATAACTGCAGTACTCATTCCATACCCCTCTTTGGGATATTTGAACTAGGTTCTGTATTCTGTGGAGTTGCTGTTTTGCTAGATATGCTAACAATCAATTGTGCTGTTACTGGATTTGGTGCTGCTGGAACCATGTGGTCAACGGTATTAAATCAGATTCTTCCCATGGTTACTTGCTGTTTAGGCGTAACATGTTCCCTTCTCATATATTTACAAGCCATCAACGATGCAAATGCTACTTGAGTGACGTGCATCCTCCCCCGACAATTACATTATAGCTATGTATGGCCGGTTCCTCTGGAATTACATATAAACTAAACGTATCTATTTTTAGATTCCTGAAGATATCACTTTTTACAGAAGCTTAGCATGACCTCAATAATAAAAATTGGAGACATAATCTCCTTAACAATATTCTCTACCATTTTCTTTCGCTCGCTAGAGGAGTTCTACCCCGTAAAAAAGTCTTTGCATAGTTACACAAATGTGGGAAATGAGAGGGTAACTTGAAGAAAAAAATGATTCCGTGCTATAAATTGATGAACCTGATCACGGAATCTAAGTCGCTAAATAATATACAAAAACGAGGTACAAGTGAGTGAAGGAAATAAGAGAAACTAAAATCTCTATCTCAGCTGAAGATGATATCATGGCAATTCGAAACAAGATATAGCACAGCGTAATGCCGTAATACGTCTTGTAGGGAAACGATCTTGACCACTCCTCCCTTGACAGTTGGAATCTAGCCTTTTTCGACACAATGCAATGAAAGAAAGTAAAAAGCGAAAATAACGAAGTAATGAAAACTTTAAATTTCGTGAAAGCATATAACAATACAGGATTGATAGTCGAGAGGGAGAATGTAATGCCGATAAGACTTCTGGAATTCGAAACTTCCGAACAGAATGTGGAGCTGATGTGCTTGGCGCATAAGCCAGAATTGAAAGGAACCCCCCGATCAATAGCGTAATGTATCAATTGTGATTCTGAGCCTCGGTGAAAACCTCTTGACCACGGTCAAAACTAGTCATTGGGGTTTGTTGCCCACCGGGTAGGCCGAGACGTATCCTTTCATCTCGAGATTCCTGTAGAGTCCATATTTCTGTGGTTGGGGAATAATTTTCCAATGCTTGGAATTCAAAGTCTGATGCTCGTATGCCGTTTTCTGTGGTTGACATAAATTGTACTCTCGGCTGATAGGTAAGAAACTGATCGTTTGTGTCTTCCCCTATCGTGAGATGGTTATCGTAAGGAGATAGTGTTATGTCGTCATAAGAGAAGTAGTCTAAATGAGAAAAGGGATTTTGCGACGCAATTTCATAATTTTGAGCTCCTCATTCAGTCGAATCATTCTCTGAGGTATAGCTAGCATCACGACTGGAGTCACCGAAGCTAGCTCCATTGCTTGCAGAAGATTTTTCTTGTGGTTGCTGATCCATGATGAAAACTGTGCATGTGGTTCTGCACGAACTTCTGTTGAAGAAGAGCGAGATCCTTCCCTTTGTGTGGTAGTAGAGCTGCGAGTTTGGGTGAGGTTGGCGTCACGGTTGTAGGATTGATGATCAGATTCATTGTTGGTGCTTAATTAAAGTCAGTAAGAGAGCCACTAATTCCACCACCCGTGACACTACATACCTAGACGCAGATTCTCGACGCACCTGCCTATGAGCTGGCCCAGAACTTGATGACATGTTGTAAGAAGTAAAGAAAAAAGATGAGATTATCGATGATAGAGATCTTCGCAAGAGTATATGAGGAGTTAATATATGATTGGTAGTTTGAGTCAGAGTAGGAAAATCGAGGCCCGAAAAATTGACATCACAGATCTTACAGTGAACAATATGCAAAGGAAAGAGAGAAAAGGGGAGCTTAGAAACTTTATACATGATCTCTGAAAACTATTCCATATCTAAGAGAAGATCAAAAGGAAGATATCATTTCAAATGGCAACTAGAATAACCTAGATGGATCACTCAGGGGAACGGCCCGACAATATGGCCATGTAAGCATGTCATTCTTCAAATGCGTGCAGAAATCTGGAAATGCGGCCCTTTCACGGAGGCCCTTGCACTTGGTCGTTCCACTGAAAGATGGAAGATATGTGAGGCTATAAAGTTAGTCAAGCAGGCACTACAGGAACAAGGAGATGGATAATACGACCATTGGGACAGCGTTTCGTTTAGCGTGCCCAGCCAGGAGGTGGATATTCGATTGTAGAAGCATAGTTTGACATGCATATGAGCGGGTTTTGTAGCCAAGAGCATACTCAATTAAAGTATATAAGTGCTGATACACTCGAGGGTCTTCAGAAAGCATCGGCTGTGCACGTCGAGAAAGCAACTCGAGGGACCCTAAAAACTGACATCGTCATAGTCTTAAGCTGTGCGAGACGAGTTTTACTGTAGAGCTATGAGGCCGGGTCCCCGGATGTTACCCATTGAGGTCTATCTAAAGGTAAGCGAAGGTAGATGATAGAAGTGTCCTGTTTCAAACAACCTGCGGTACTCGCAAACATTCATCATCCTGAAATCAAAAGGTGGGACCTAGATTACGATCCCCTTCCTATCATATTCGATATGGAGATGTATTTTTGGAATTTGACAAACTGATGAGATGTATCGATGCGGCGAAGAATTCAAAGTCAGATATCTTGTACTGGTATGTACGATGAGAATCAAACTGTTAGTGGTCAGAATGAATGCTGGTAGGCTGAAACAGCCGCATAATTTAATATATTAGCGGTAATTCAGATGGTAGTCGAAGAGCCTCAGTCGGCGCTGAATATCTATTTTTGAACGAATTAAGTTCTTTGCCTCGTATATTATTAATTGAATGGGTGGCGAATCTTCTATTTATTGACGTTTCATTTAATTTGTAACGCTGAGTCAGATAGGGCGCTAAGGCTGCTACGGAATTGTCCTGCTTATGTAATACATATGATACCGTGACAACAAGGGTAAGGTTATCTCTTTTACCTATAACGTGG